>MU873055.1:0-14515 GCA_036418205.1 Ostertagia ostertagi | reverse complement strand
ATTTTGAATGTTACATATTTCAAGTGAAATAGGAAAGGAAGGTTGACTTTCTGCGCTAGGTGCACAAGAGACTCACAAAAATTGCTGTAATTGAAGCGGTATGGTAGGGCCCAAATGGACCGGAGAAGTTTAGGCACTAACAATTTGCTCACGTATTCCACGTTTGAGGTAGCTATTGATCGTGGTAACTCTTCAGTGAACCCTTGATCACGAGCAGCCATTCATTGCCAGGAGCCTTCTCACCCTCTCCTGCTCCAACCCGTGTGAGACAACCATATATGTTCACAGGTATGTTTATCTTACTTCCCATGGTACTTTCTTTACACATACCATCTTTTTCACGAAACGAATCCGCACATTCTATCATGATCATCGTAACATGGACATCCTTTTTAGTCTTATCATATACTCATAAATCGAATACGATCAGAAGCTAAGTAATAGGTTAAGGTGGTTTGGGTCTTTCGCGAGAAGGCAGTCTGGCATCGCTCCATTCGGAAGACGACTACCGAGACCACAATATGGCATTGCGGTACCGGCTGTACAGCCGGCTTGACCCTGGAGGACAGCAACTGGTAAGAATGACAAATTGTTAGAACCAACTTTTTGAACCGGCATTTATTTTTATGATGGTAGTGCTTACGATACTAGAGAGTTTCTTGCTGGATGTGAGATTCGAGTCCGATCATTAGTTTTGATATGGAAAATGGAAGAATGCCGTGAATTTGCGAATGTTCAGTTGGGTTCTTTGTAGAAAAACGGATTTTTTCTCAAGTATTTTCATTTGTCGATACATGAAGTTTTGAAAAAAAAAACCTGAAACCTCGCATTTGAGACCTTTACAGCCTGGAATGGCGCTTTCACGTGATTTGCGTTCTGGTGACTGTTATTCGCAAAACTGACCACTCACATGCTTGCTGACATGTGTTCCTTGTCCCGTAAGAATATGAAGCTTGAGACCACATCTTTTTGCCTTCAGTTCCAAATGATCTACTTTACTCCTGCCTCTTTTCATTTTGATGCGATTGCAGCGACAATGTCTTCGTATCTAATTTTGGTTTTTTTTCTCGCAATGTTTTTTGTATTTGTTAGAATTTTGGCGTAAGCAGGCAGTTTGGTTTTGGAAAAACGGATCGTGATCAGCTACCCCCTTTTGAGAATAGCTAAGAACCATGAGTTTACTCCAGTTTACCATGTGTTTACGAGAGTTGCACGGACCTCACGGGGTTGATTCCTTTCGAATACTTATCTATTACCGTTCGAAGACATTGAGGGCAGTGAGTACTAAACGAAAGGCAGTCTTGGTCACAGATGCAGTTAGCGAGATGTTTGGCGGAGATTATTTCCGGTTAGCAGGATTACGTTACGCTTAGGAAAGAATTTTTGGCACTGTTGCACTATTACAAGCCCAGGAGGCGTGAGACAGTCAAAAATTTTTTTTCGCTGGAAATTCTCATATGGGGTTCATAGAGGTTATCCTGATCACGAATATGATGTCTATTTTCGGCGGCTGGTTTCCAATTGGGCCAAGATGGCGCACGCTGACCTGCGAATTCGTGTAAACCTCGGATACTATAACAGGGGATAATTGTTGTTTTTGTTGAACCCTGGTTACGGATTGACATCGTTTGTGCCGTTGCACAATTTGATGCCTATTTCTTGCGCCCCACTGTTGGTCGCTATGTGATAACCAGGAAAGGTCATTAGGCCAACCCGGCCAAATGAAATGAGGTGCACATTTCTGTACGCAGCATGAGACGCTGAACTCAAATCTGCTTTCATTATCTGCTGAACTCTTCTCTGAAAGGAGTTACGGAGGGTTTTTGTTGCCGCCCTTGATTTTCAGTGTTTTACCTGCAATCACATGTTAGCCGCACAAAAGTATCGAAAGGAGAACCGAGGCACTGGGTCGTGAGCCTCGGTAGCGCAGTTGGTAGCGGTCGTGTTTCTCACGGAGGGGGTCGGGGGTTCGGTCCCTTACGGGGTTTGTTGTTTTGCTTTTTTTCCAACATGGCTGAAAAGCCTTTTTGAATCTGTTATTTTACCAATGGTCGCCCGACGCTACATCTACGAAGAGTTTGCAAGCTGACCTCTCTTAAACTTAAGCACTACTTGTCTGTGAAAGCCTATGGTGCCCGTAGTGCAGGTGCTATGCTTTTCCGTGGCAAGTAGGTATGATATTCGTATTCAGGGGATCAAACTACCTCTTACAGCGAGTTTTTCGCCAAATCTGAGGCGACGAACTAATTGAGAAAAAGCGGGGCAGTGATGGGATTACCACTCCTCAAACTCCACTTTTTTGGGTTGACCAATCATGGACGACGGGGGAAGGGGAGAGAAGGTGTTGTATTAGGAAATAATGGTTTGTAGATCTTTGGATGATGCAGACGGGCAAGCCAGACACAATTTTCGTTTATTATGAAAAGTTTTGAAAAAATTTATTGTACCCAAGTGCCAGCCTTTTGTAATGGATTGGTGGATCGGTGAGTAAGTGACTGCCGAAATTTTCGACCAGTTAGAGTACACTCAGATTCGCTAGAGGTTCGCTCAAAGGGAGAGTCTGACTCCCTGATTACGAATATCATACTTGTTCGAAGCAAAAATGCCTGGCGCCTGCGCTACAAGCGCCCAAAGTGGTGAGGAGCGGTGCCGCCCAAGTTCATTATTAATTGCCCTCAAATTCTTTTTACTGTTAACTATACGCAAGCATGTCGGCTAGCAATGTTAGGAGTCTTCCTAGCTATCTCTGCAGGAAAGAACAAACTCGCCAGGGAGTTGATCCCCTGACCTCTTTTTCGTGAGCCTCGACCACAGCCCCTGCGCTTTTCTGCTTCATAATTCCTTTCAGAGAAGAGTTCAGCAGATAAGGAACACATATTTGAGCTCAGCGTCCCAAGGCGCGTATACACATATACATCTCATTTCAAATGGCCGGGTTGACCAAATGACCTTTCCTGGTTAGCCTCTTTAAGATAGTGGAGGGCTCTAAAAAGATGACCACAGAGCTACTCACTTTGTGGTCTCATACGCTCCAAGCTTTTGCCACACGGTGCTTAGGTAATCCAGTACACCGCAATCACTCCCTTTCTCTAGGTTTATTCCTAGGAGCTAAGTCAGAGAGCTCAGAAAAGCAGAAAATCAGCGTTAAAACATTGCGAGCGACAAAATGTCATATTCGTAACCAGGGCCTCAAATAACTCCCATACAGAAGTTTACTGTTAATTTGGTGAGATTCAGTCGTGGCGCCATCCAGCGCCAAAAAGGACGTAATCGGAACCCCCGATAACCTCCATAGGAGACGTTTCAGCAAAAAAAAATTTCTTGACCCCATTTCACTCCTACTGGGGTCATAATAGTGCAATAGTGCCGAATTTTTTTCGCATCATGTACCAATTAGGCGCCTTTCGGCGCCACATCTCACTTCTGGCGAACGTTACAATCATAGGAACTATTTTTTGGACTTATTGTTAGTGCTCCAAAAGCTGTCTTCATTTTTTCCACTTTTTTAGTTTCTCTATTTGGAACACAATGATGGGGACTTCCTTGCTAGCGATGCCTTGGGCATTACAACAGGTTTCGTTTTCCTATTTTCTCCGAGTTACATTATATTTCAAAATTTGTGGGTAATTTGTCATAGCCATTGGCGACAAATTTCAGTGCCCTCGAAACTTGCGAGCTTATCTAGAATCGCTTGTCCATGAGGGTATGGTAATGGCTTTTCAACGATCGTACCCCATATCTAAGAGTACCTCTTATTGTAAACTTTTTTGTTGGTTGTAGCCTTTCATTAATTGATACCTAAGGGAAGGACGGAGTTGGACGCGTGTGTCTAGTAGATCCTCCTTTTGAGTGTTGATTTTCTGATTATGATAAAATGTTGAGTAGATGGAGGAGGGTTCGCTTGAAAGCAAAGGGAAGTGGTAGTCTTCACAAGAAGGTGCCTTATGTGTTTACCTTTCTCATCGCTTATAAGTGTTTAACACGTTGACGACAAGCTGACGCGCATGCGCGTCAAGAATTTCGCACCGCATCGGACATTCTGACGCGCAAGCGCGTCAAGTCTATGCTACTCACTTTTATCGTGCTTGCGCTCCTTCCTCTCGGGTTTCTTGTATTCATTCTATAGATAATACATTAGCATGACTATAAACCGCTTGGCAGCTAGAGTGGTCAAGTATCTTTTGATTAAGCAAAGATTTTCCGAACGCACAAAACTTTCGTTCCGATTCTTTCTTAATAATACTTTCACTGCCGTCAATATTCTTATGAAAGATTTTAGAGTTAGTTGAAACAAAACTCTGTGAGTTTCAATATATTTGATTTGATGGGAGTACTTAGATATAAATGCTTTTAATTTCATTCGCAGCGAAAGTGATGTTTTTTTTACTTCTTCGTGGTTATTATGCGCTCTTCTAAACGAAAACCTTTTGCTACTTATATACTTAACCTTTGTGCGATCGTCCCTTGCCGAAATAGTCCTATGAAATTCAAGTTATTGTGCATTTTTAACAAAAAATAAGCGTAAGTAAGGTGAGGACGGCGCGGTCGCAAAATCGCTCCTGTCCCACGAGGTGCAAAATGCCAAAACATGCGATGTCGTCAACGTGTTAGAAAATGGCGCATGCTGAAATGCATTCTTTTTAACTCTGTGATAATATAAATACGCGGGCAAATCCTTTCGAAAGAGAAGCTTTGGAAGATGCATTAGAAACTTCTAATTTACAGGCTGGTGTATTCTTCGGATTTTTCTCATGTTGGCATTTGCATTTCTCTCTGTTTTTACACCGCTTACCGAGTTGTGGATAGCCCACGTGGCCTGAGTGAGTCTTTTTTTTTCATATGCAAATGCTGGAAAAGTGGGGTAAAAGGATGATAGAAAGCCACGCCTTAAAAGCGAACTCCAGAATAAAACCGGTGTGTAAGAGCTGAAGTGTAAGAGCTTTCTAAATATAATGACGGTGGGTTAAAGTGTGCTCAAAGTGGAAAAGAAAGCAAGAAAAACCATCCAAAGCATTAGAGTTTAAGGTTCGAACTTCACCAACGACAAATTTCGACCTCCTCCGATCCATTTCGGCCTCCTCAACTCACAGCCGTGATTTCGAGCGCTAAATATGTAAAACACGTGTGCGACAAAATGTTTTCAATAATGTTCTATTTGTTCAACACATCGAAGTCATAGTAATACATTGAAGTTTGACCAAAATGATGTGTTACGGCAATGGAAAGGCCAATTTAATTTCATTTCGCTGTAGCGATTTCAAAATTATTCTGGATATTACTTTTTTATGTCTACATGTTCATGGGAATGAAAAGAAAACGAGGAAATGAACTGAACAGACATTTTTGTACGACCTGGAAAACCTCTGCCAAACTGAAGAATATTTGGCCATTCTATGAGCCTCGTCTTGGTTATGTTGATGTATGACCGTAAATGAACATGAAAAATTTGGGAAGAAAGTCGGGCATACACGCAAAAATAAATGTAGTGTTATGGCGTACATAGTTGCCACAATGTCTGACGTGGCCTGCAAATGGCGGCATACATTGTTGCCGCGCTGTCGTCGATGTGTTACACGTCGTGATCTTTTCAAGATCTGCGGTATGGATGAACGGATGGACGAAGGATGCGTCGTCAGATCGTAATTGAACTGTCAACAAGGTACATCCAATAGTCCTACTGGTAAACGTTGACAGAACGTGGTAGCCAAAGAGTGGTTGTGAATATTGTTGGCAATCAAAACATATTCATTGTAGAGTACAGATTCGAAAGTTAAGCAATGCGAAGGATTGCGTGAGGCTTAGAAATGCAAGTCTGTCGATTCTTTGAACGAGCCGATAGGGGTCCTATTGAAGTTGTATTTGTGGAAATAAAGAACTTCGCTGTTATTTGCGTTCGAGTTCTGTTGACAATTTACGGCTGGATTTAGTCATTTTTTCCAAACTTGAATGCCTTCAGTTTCTGTTCAAAACGAGGTGCTATAAATATGTTTTGCAGCTGGTGGTATAGATCCAATAATGATGGAATTCTCGGATGTGTGTCGGTATTTCTTGGGAAAAGGTGGAGAATATCTTGCCGTTGTGTTCTCGGTGATTGTTCTACTTGGCGGCATAATGGTCTATTGGGTTCTCATGTCGAACTTTCTCTACTACACAGGAGCTGTTGTTTACGGTATGGAAATGAGTTTTTGGCGATCAGGGAGAAATAAGTAGTGAAGAGTGCTTTTTCTGTCGACAGCGCAATGGAGTTCGGCTTCTATGAAACTTTCAGCCATCTTTAGTGTCCCTGATTTTTAAAGAAGCTACTTCATTATTTTCAGAATCTCTACAACCGAACAGCACGACTATTCCTATTATGGAGAACAAGACCTTCACCTGTGACGGTAAGCGGTTCCTCCTTCTTTTATTGTATTTTATTGTATTTATTCTTCCTTTCGGGTGTGAGGAACCCAACGAAAAGCGTGATTTTAGTATTGGCTCATTGCTAAATTCACCCTACGTCAAATTGTACTTCCTGAGCGCTACAGCTATGCGCAGCTCAACAACAAAACTCTTAGGACTTGGGCGAGTGTCTTGCTGAGCACTTGAGAACAGTGAGGGCTACGAAGATCAACACCACCGAGTTCGTGGTCGTTCCCAGTCTGCATCACAGAACGGCACTCTGCCAAAAAATCAAAACTTCATGTTTCTCATCCGAAGATATGGTGCTCACCATTGTCAAATCGTCCACAGCGATCTGTGTTTCTCCCTCAAAAACCTGCTCAATCTGAGCAATAGACACTACTGATTACAAAATTGTACCACGGTCGAATATTTCGCGACAGATAGAGAAGCCACCGTGAAAGCTCCATTTCTGAGCGTTGTTTCGACGGCTGTCTCTTTCTTCCCCCTTCTCTTCCTTACCAGGGAGAATCGAATACATTTCTTGGGAACCATTTACAATGACAGTATTGATACCATCGGCCCCGACGGAAGGAGGGGGGGGTGATAGTGAGACCTCTGTTGGAGGTGTCGTACTCACACGCGTGGGACGGACGCGATTTTGTGGGCGCCGCCGCCTCACCACATCACCTCAGATTTTGTACTGTAAATGAACAAAAACATGAATGCCACAAAATGATTTCAGCAATGTTCAATGTGTAAAGATTATCTAAACATATAATAGTAGGATTTCGATCAGAACGACGAAATAGTGGTTACGAAAAGAGAGCATTTATTCACTTTCCCCGTGAAGGATTTAAAAGCATTTCTCACTCGATTACGAGATTTACCCACCTATCTGTCCATTCCTAGCGCCTGGCAAGCGATTATCAGCTGGCAGCCCATATGGGCTGCCATCGTCCCAGGAGCGCATGTTGTTGGCAGCCCATATGGGCGGCCATCGGCGTGAATGTGTTTAAAGATTAATGATGTTGAAATTGATTTTCGGCTCTAAGCTTCGCGTGATCAGTTGATTTCCAGCTTGGATCACTCACTTGTTGTTTGAAAAGATAATCATTTTCCAGTGTACTGTCCGATGGAAAAGTCTGCTCTGTCATATCTGGAGAAAGGAAGTGAAGAGTTCTTCGAACAGTGGTCTCAACCTTCATGGGATTTCGATAGTCTTTGGCAATTGCAGGTACTCATTTCTAGCTTCTGTTGGCCAATTATATGAAGTTCTTTTATCACTTGTGGAGGGAACGGCGTGCGGCATGGGGGGGGGGGGGGGGGGTGAGGGTCTGAAGTGAGAAGCAGAATTCCTTGTGTTTGCCGATATATCCCTTGCAATGGGGCACTTTGTATTTTGATTGGTTCTGTAGGCTCATTTTCAGATTTATTAACTGCTGCAAACAGTGACCATCGGAGTTCACTGTAAACTGCAGTGTCTTCAATAGTCATTCTCTAGGATAAATATCTTGCTGTACGTTTTCAATTCTAAAGGGCGGAAGTGGTGCAGTGACAAGTGGCGCGCTCACCACGCGAGCGGTCCGGGGATCAAATCCTGGGTCGTGAGTCGCCCGGGCCAACCAAGCCTTCCATCCCTCCGGGGTCGGTTAATTGGTACCAGACTTGTCTGGGAGGATAAAAACACTGACTTGTACATCGGCTGGCCCCCGCAAGTCATTGTATAGGCCACATCGCATTCAAACGCCACTGCGAATGTACAAATGGAAGTAGAATGCGTGCCGCATCCCAAAAAGGGATTGATCAACGGCAAATGCTTTATCCTTTATCCTTTATTGTTACAAAAATAAAAAATAATTAGCACTTCGCAAAAGTTCGGGTTGAAAACGCGTTCCTTGTGTTGTGATGGATCGAGACTAGCTCCAAACGTCCAATTGACGTGATAGGACATCAGTTTAACCTTTTCGGACCGCTGACACCCATGGGGTCCTCAGGGTAGGACTGATTTTTTCAAGATTCGGTTTTTTCGACTGAGGGTTTTATGTTGTTACATATCTATGTAACATACTTATGTCGAACGTATGAAAAAACCTAGTTTTTTTAATCTCTCTCTCTCTAGTTCCTAAAATAACCAAAAATTAACTGGATTTCCATTTCGAGCTAAGGAAAAACAGTTATAAATCATTTGAAAACTCTTCATACAACAGAATTTATGCCACCACGTGCACGTCGTATCTGATGCTATTGCATCCAAACGTTTCGGACATTTCTGGTCCCTTTTTTCCCCATTACAAACTTATTTTGAACAATTTTCATTCCTGCCTCCCTTTTTATGGCCCTATTATGTTTTTTATACAACAGTTCTAGTCAAATTCACCACATAGATGCTCTTAGACATGACAATCACAAAAATGGGATAAAATAATGGTGTTGATGGAAATAAAGGTCAAATATATTATATTTATATTCGCCGCGCAGCACGCGGCGGTAAGCATAAAAAGGCGCCGGCCACACGCGCCCGCCACGGCAAAAGTGCGCGGTCCGGAAAGGGTTAAATATCTCTGAGAGCAGAGATAGCAACATTACTAAGAGTAAGAGATGAAGTGGATATGCATATGAGGAGGGTTTCATGCGATAAGCACTATTCGAATGGTTTCATTTTTAGCGCAGAACCAGTGTATTAACATGTTCAAGCGTTATCACCGACAGAGTGCTCGGATGTGGTTTAGTCCTGCCATTTTTGTAATTTTGACCGGCACGAACACGTGACAGTCATTCGGTTTATCTTTCTTGCGCATGTTAACAATAATAACATCATCCTCTTCCCCAATTGAACAGGATGCTCGTTCTGTTTCTTCCTACCATTGTTCGATTTTCGTCGCTCAAATGTTCTGGTAATCTGACCAAAATTTTCCCAAAATATAAGGAGATGAGCAGAATCACTGCTGGTCGAGCTCCTCTGGCTAGTGTGGCTGGAGATATTCTGTACTTATATTCTTTCTTTTGCTAAGTAGCTTAGATCTTCCAAGAGGTAAGGGTGGATAGAGCATTTGACGCTGAATCAGTCCTTCCCTTCTGGACGCGCCACGCATCCCACTTCTCGCTCAGAGAAGTGGTGTCACGTTGAATGTTATTTGACTCATTTAATGACGTGTGGCTACCAGCCAATGTACGAGTCAGTATTTTTATCATCTCAAACAAGTCTGGTATCAACTATTGAATCGCGTAAGAAGCGAGGGCTTGGTTGGCCTGGATAGAGGTACGATCTGTGATTTAATCCTCGGTTCGTGCACGTGGTATGAGGGGCCACCTGCCACGGTCATAACGCCGTTTCAATATTATACAGTTTCTAACTGAATTTGTGGAAAAACAAGACGAGCTTTTAGGCTGTACTAAGAAGAAACCTCTGTGTAGACCAAACACTAAATGTTCATATCAATCTCGACCCTTTGTTTGAATGGTGTAGATTTTCTCGAATCTAATATTTTATTTTTTCTGGGTACCGTTCCTGTATACCTCGCCATCATAACTCTTCCTCTGATGAACTTCAAGTCACCGACGTTTTTCACGAAGTTCAATGTATTGGGGACGATATCGGTGTTCTATCTGCTTATATTTACCGGCTCAAAACTACTTGAATGTGGCATGAACATGAATTTCGGTGATCCAAATTCGATTCATTACGCTGCAGGTAAGGTCATTGTTCAATTGTCTTGCTATTTTTCAAGGGTCATTTATCATGTATTTTTTTCAGCATTCAGTTGGCGATTTCCTGCTCTTACTGGTACATTAACGTTGTCTTTTTTCATTCACAATGCGGTGCTTACTATACTTCGAAATCAGAAGAATCCCGAAAACAATGTGAGTGCATTAGTACTAATTGCCTCATTAGTTCAACCATCACACTTCAAATTTTCAGTGTATTCATTGCAAACGAAACTTAGTGCTGTTTAGGCTCGTGATCTCTCAATCGGTTATTTGTTAGCCGCTCTGTGCTACGTGTTCATCGGTTTTACGTTTTATGCCGGCTTTCCAGTGCAGAGAACTTGTATTAGTGACGTAAGTTTCCATGGTTCCTAGGAGTGATGACCGATTCGCTTCGAAATTCTGCGACACTAGCAGCAAACGGTTACACGAAGAATCGTAATAATGGAAAAGTTGTTTGATTCTTTATGCTGTCATTGCTACACCATATTGTTTATTATAACCATGCAAAATTGAAAGTCTGGAAGTAAAATTCGGATTTGGAAGAGATAGATGATAACACTTTCAGAAGTTTGTGTTATGTATATAACCAGTTTGGCTGCGCACGCATTTGCGTGCATCACACGGGACCGCAATGTTATGAAACGGACCATCTGTAATTTTATACAGCTTTGTGGCAAACTCCGCCCACCTCGGTGCCACCTGCCAGCAGCAATTAGCCCGCCTTCCGTTGTCAGACCCTATCCACTTTTTCCCGGTTTCCAGGACTTCTTGGAAGCGAGTAGTAATGTTTCGTGGATAACCCCATTCCGGTGCACGCCCACGCACCTACAGTATTGACCTTCATCCCGTTTGCAGGCCCTACCCACTTTTTTCGCGATCTCCAGGACTTCCTGGAACCGAATGAGCAGGGTGAATAACGGTCGAGGAAATCCTCGACAGGGGGTCGTATTTGCTCCGATGAGAGTTGGGAGGGGGTCGTAATCAAACGGTTCATCAACGGACACAACAGTGCGCTGCCACTTATTTGCTGTCATCATTAGTTTAGAGCCCAATACAAATAATATCTTGACAACTGTTATACGAGGAATTAAAATTTAAATGGAGAGTGGGTTGTAGGTTTGGCTCGTAGTGGCATAGGAAGGCCCTGCAAAAGAATCGTAGGGAAAGGGCAGCGAGTATCTACTCTAGAATGATGTACATGCTTCGAGAACTTAGTGGAGGAACAGCATCTTGTTAGAAAGTTCAAAACAGGCAGATTCGCAGCCTTCTTGGCATCATCAGATCCTGCAACCGCAAGCGTGTCATTCATCAGAACGGGTTGGAAAGGAAGCGATTTGAATAAAGGAATGATCAGACATCACTATGACCACAAGAGTTATCCTAATTAGTTAATACTGGAAATATCTTTTGGTGTGCTTAAGCAAGTCGTCACTAGGACAAAACACCTTCCCAATGACTCCGAGTGGGGTCACTGCATGGCGCATACAAGAACGGAATGGATCTGCGCCAAGTGCATCATTTTCAATTTACTCCATCGAACTGACGTGTACAGAAGCATTTTGAAGGTGTTCAAAGAAGTTCCCTACTACGGCGAGGGAGTAATAGAGTTTTCGAGTGGCTTCGAAAATTTCCTTGACATTTCCTCGACGCAGATTTCTCGCGAACTAGAAAGCGTTCGAAACAACTGGAGCACCTATCAAAAGCGTAAATCTTCTACTTTACAACGCTTTCCTCCGATTTTCAAAGCATTGCCAATGAAGACAGCTACTGTCTTCCAAAGAGTGGGAACTCGCATGTAAATTTCAATTTCCTCGACAATTCCTCGACGTCTCCCACTCTCGAGAATAGGCGTGCTTAGAAAAACGCTCAGCACAATTTAGAAACTAGAAGTCTTGTGCATTCAAAAGCTGCCTTCACTTTCTGAAATGGTTATCAATGAAGAAAGTTATAGTCCTTTAAATAGGGGGTACATTGACGATTTTTCCAACTAGCGCGCTCTAGGCACGCGCGACGCGATCGGGTAGTTAGCGCCGCTATACTGGAGCGCGAGACTGTTCAACTGTGTAGGGGCAGTACCTCCTTCAATGTTCCACTTTCCGGCCAATGTGGCAAAGGTTAAATGTCTTTAAAGGAGAACCTAATCTGAGCATTGAATCTAGCATTTGGATCAAGCCGCATTTGCGTGGCAGCGGCGCTGCGTCCCTCTCGCACATCTGAAACTAGCATTTTTTGATATGAAACGGATGTGCAGAGGACAAAAAGGGGTCGTATCAGAGTCCATGTTTTGGAGGGGGGTCGTAAAGAGGCGGTTATTTCCTCGACACGATTTTCACCCTGGTTCGAGAGGGTTGTCGTGGCCAAACTTTTGCATCTTCGTGGCACTTCGCAGCGCGCCACGCCCTTCGGTAGCGGGTGACCTCCGTTCCTTTGCTGGACCGGATCCACTTGTTTCCCTGTCCCCAGAACTCCTTGGAATCGAGTATAACTTCGGTGGCAGACTCCGCCCACATTGGCGCACGACACGCCCTCCACCCACATTTAAACTTCTCTCTTCTCTAACTTTATTCACTTTTTCCCCGGCACCTGGGGCTTTCTGAACTGAATTATGAGGATTTGCAATGAACCCCCCCCCCTACTTGAAGACGCGCTACGCCTCTTTGGGCAGACTTCCACACAGTCCAGGTATGCTGTGATAAGAGATAGATAATGCTCTCCCAAACCGATTTTTTCCTGCTCCACAAGCTTCCCTCAACTGAGTTATGAGCTTTTTTTATTGAGCACCGCTCGTTTAGAGAACGCTCCTCGCACCACTGGCGGGTCACCCAAATTCGCTCTCATCAACTAAGTTCAAACCTTTACACATTTTTTCCCTTTTTTGGGCTGTTCTGTAACCAATCTCAAACTTTGCCGTCGGCACGCCCACTGTGGGCGGAGCCCCGTCCAGCTGATATGTGTTTTGCACTTCATGACCCATGCCCCACTCGTCCCAAAGTTGATCCGGACTCTGCAGTTGGTTCTCCAGGTAGCATCGAGTTCCGCGATGACACGGCTACACGGCTCTCAAACCACCTCTTTTGTCTCAAAATTACAAAATGTCGATTGGAAAATCGTAGCCAGTGATCATTTTCAACCCAACTATGAAAACCCAGATGAGGATGGATCTACGGGCTATTTGAACTTTCTCCTCTAATCGCCTCTTTTGGTATCTGATTTCTGTCAATCGTGAGGCTAGGCAACTCAGCACATGTAGTCTGTATGGGAGCTCCCACACACGCGCAGTATTGCAGCATCTCTGCTTTCTTTATTTTCTTCAAAAATCTCAGTCTTAGTACTACCTAGACCATATGCTTCCCGGAGTCCCTCCTCCTCCAATTGGCATTAGAGCCCTCACCTTCCTCTTTGGGGACTGACTTTTACAAAATTTTGAAATAGCTCGACAGCATATTCTCATCGTAGTGTAGGGATGAATTTGATTGTCGCCAAAAATATTCAAAAAGTCTGAACGTTGCAGGTAGTAGGCTTCGTGGAGAATATGTAGGGATGCATAAAACGGCTATGGAAAAAATCACCATGTTTGGGTTGTTTGAAGAGTTGTGGGGTGGTTCATGTTGATGTAAAAGTACTTGTTGGGAAGGCTGCGACAATTTTTTTTTCAGTGGATGTTCTCCTCCCTAGAAAAGCATACTGTAGAAAAACTGATTTCTTTCCTTAGAGATCTTCAGAAGATATACAAAATTTTCGATTTCCAGAATTTTTTGAACAACTTTGGTGCTGGCGACATTCTAAGTAGTACTGCCAGATTGTTTCTACTTTTTCAAATGATCACTGTCCTCCCTCTTCTGATGTTCCTGATCCGATCACAGCTCTTCTACGCCTTCATGGGGAAAACGTGGCCTGGGTAAGATTTTGATAGTATTCTTTGCAGTCAAACGTGATCTCATTCTTGTACTGATCTTTCAGTCTTGTACCAGTTATTCTCTTGAACTGTGGAATTATCTGTATTGCGGTAACGGTTGCCATACTGTACCCCAAAGTTGGCAGTATACTTAGGTACGAAATTTGATATTTAAATTCAAAAAATCAATCAATTAAAAGCTCGTCCAGTTATTGAACCAAAAGGTGTTGTTCAGATATGTCGGCTCGCTCTCTGGTTTGATCTACGTGTTTGCCTTACCATGCTTGGTTTATATGAGGAAATTGCATATGGAAGGCCGTCTTACGCCCACAAAACAATTCATCCACACCACAATCATCGCTATAGGTGTTCTGAATTTCATTTCACAATTTGTTATTTGATCATACTTTTTCCTCTTCTTTCAATTTCTATGAGTTGTAGCCGCTGGTGAACAATGTTGAACGGGGTTGTGTCTTTTCTAGGTCGTAGTCATCTCTGTTATTTTGTTTATTTATTTGTCAAGCAAATGAA
>MU873054.1:0-12905 GCA_036418205.1 Ostertagia ostertagi | reverse complement strand
GCCAGCAAATTATGGGTAAGAGAGAATATAATTTTTCGTGGACCATCCCTTCAGGTACTTATCTCTTCTACCTTTTCCCTAGAACACGTAATCGATTTGAGTGAACGTGTGATAACCTTCCAAATTAGACTTGTTCTATAGTCGTTTGCTCTCACAACGACTATTATCACTATTATCGACGCTGTTCACCAAATAGGGTTCTCTGAACAACGAATAGTTGCAAAAAGTTCCATAATCGTGAACTGGTAGTGGAAGGATGCCAGTTCCATATTATTATCACTTCCACATCACACAGTTTTAGTCAGAGGAACCGGTGCTAGCTAGGTTTTTTCAGTGCTGTGTCACACATTATCTATGAATGGTTATTCCGTGAACTCGAATTGTACATTAATTCTGAAGGAATCTTTCTCGGAGAAATCGTGAGATGTATGGTTATTCCGTAAACTCGAATTGTACATTAATTCTGAAGGAATCATACTCGGAAAAATCGTGAGATGTATGGTTATTCCGTAAACTCGAATTGTACATAATTTCTGAAGGAATCTTTCTCGGAATCGGAAGCCTCTCTCACTATAACTCACTAAACTGGGACCCATCGTCCACGATGAACGAAGAGAACAGAAAATTGCATTTGTTCTGGTAAAAAATTCGAAAACGAAAGGGCTGCTACGCGTTCAAAGTACCGCCGGACATCTGTCACAAATGCTGGCGACGGGAATGCTTCCACTTGGTTCTTGGAGTGCCTTCACTAGAAACTCTGGCCTTTTGACTTATTGCATTCACATCTCACACTTCTACTGCATCCTATTCTATCGATCGATTTGTCTCTACTCTCCAAAATCGCGCGCTTTAACCCGATTCTTTCATTGCGTCGCCTGATACGTAGCCGCCCCAAGGCGGACTTCTTTCCATGCCCGCCTTTGGCTCCGCCCCATTACCTTCGATTGTCCATAGAGTGTGGTTTTGTAGTTTGTTTCTCTTCGGAAACCGAATCTTCATGCGTGAAACTTTGTATGCTGTCTCTAGTGATCACAACTGACACATCATGTTGGGAAAGAATGCAAGTTTTCTCTGGGAAGGATTCCTTCAAATGAGGCGGAATAACCCGTTGTCCGCAGACGATTGGATGTTCTCTGAGCTCTTCTGTTGCTGAAGCTCAAGAAATTCGCTTTGAGGGAGCAAAAAGAGAACAGAGACAAAACTTTCGAGAGGATCAGCGCAGTAGAAAAGAGGAATTTAATTGCCATAGGGGGAAAGGCTAAAGGAAAGAGTTCCTAGTGAAGGCACTCCAAGGACCAAGTGAAATCGTTCCTGTTTCAATATGTGGAGCGATTCCTTCAGTGCTGGTGGGAGATATAAGAATGAGGATTTTTGTAGTTTGTTATACGTCTTTGCAACCGCTGTTACCGTATGTATTTGAAGGAATAGTTGTTGAAGTCTTGAATAGGCGCTAGCAGTCTGAGATGAAGAAGACGATTGATTGAGGTTTGCCGAGAACAATTTGTCATAGAGATTGTTATCACACTATGAGATCACAATAAACCGTGGGCAGGAATGTTTTTCATTGGCATTTCGGGACCTTCATTGAATTAAACGACGAAGTGAAAATCTTCCCGAGCTGAAACCTTTGTCTACTGGAGATCACTGGACTTACGCAACCACAGCACAACTACCGATTTCCTCACCTTGCGATGAAGCAGATGAAAGTAGCGTACAGAGCGCAATCCAAGAAACGAGCATTTCGATATTACTCTCTTACATAAGAAGTTGCTTTTATATGACCTGAAAAGGGCTTTTCAAGACCGTATTAGAGATCTCGTGACGAGACGGTAAAAAACATGGGAGACGATCGAATCAAAGGCTTCGATGAAGTGCGTACAAGGGGCAAAGCAGCAGTGGCGAAGCACCTCGTCAGCTCAAGTAGGGTCATTCTAAGTTCAGGGAAAGCAGAGACTGCTGCTCAGGTATGCTAACTGCAGACCAGGATCAGCCTTGAAGGTCAGGTCGTATTGGAAAGCCCAAAAAGCCTTATTTGTGACCTCTTAGGGTTCCCAATACCACCCCCTCCCGACGCCAAACACCACCACCCTCCCCAACAACCATGTGTTTCTATAGCATTTCATTCTGAAACTAGGTTGAGGGGTTGAGGGAGAAATGGAGAAGTGTTCTGTTTCTCTCATTTCATGCTCCATCCCTACTTCCCAAAAACCGTTCAAAAAAGCGTCAACCCGTCAAACACGATCCTTTCTCCCGCAGCCATGACCCACCACCCCCTCCAGAAATCTCGAATACGCCCCCTCGCTGGAACAGCCTAATGCAAGACTGATCCTGATCCAGACACAAAACAGGCGAAAGTCTTTATTAAGTCAGATATGGGTTACTTGATTCGCCGATGGAGGATGTATTCCCTGACTCGGAATTCTGCTAAGCGATCAGGTAGGTGAAATTGGTGAAATGGTCACTACGCTGCGCCGAGACGCAAAGTGACTAACAAAGACCTTAGAGGCTTCCAAATCCTTTACTTGCTCGTCTCTCATGATCAGCTTTGAACATATGCTTCATTCCCGGATTCCCAGTTCTGTTAGTGAGCGGTTGCGGAACTGACCACTATTGCCTCTTCGAAATCATTGTCTTGAACATCGAAGTTGAGAACAACTAGGCCAAACCATGACCAGTCCACCAGTTTAAAGGCGCTTCAAAATATCATTCATTACTACAAACCGGCCGTGGAATTCAGCCGCACAGGAAAAACCACAGAAGAGCAATTCTGTGTAGGTGGAATAATTGTAATGAACACGTCCACAAGTTGGAATGCATCCTCCTCAAGAAATAGACTTGAAATGGAATAAACTTCAATTATGTTCAGAGTTGAGCACTTCTGAACGTACATCAGCCAGAGAATCCGCTTCTCTCTTGGATCATGAGCTATCATTGAGAAGCCCAAGATCTGATGCTTACACTTTTTTGAGCCCAGGTTACGCGCACTCCGCAGAAGCCCGCTCTGATAACTAGTCCGATTTCTGTTGGATTCAGAGCTGTGCTAAAGGCGCTTGTCCTGGCGTTTCTTAGAGCACCACCCTAGGACAAAGGGAATGAAGTAGTCGGGGGACAAAACCGGTGTATATAAGAATAAGAGCCACGATGCCACCATAAAACACGTGATAAAAAGCAGCCGTAGTTTATTCGGTGCTCGTGCCGCCCGGTAGTGCAGGAATTTTCCCAAAAGACTAGACAATGCTCAGCGAATGCTTCTTCGGAGATTCCGTGCAAACTGGTGTTTCAGTTGGATTTGGTGTTTCTTCCTCCAAAACTGAACCGTTGTTCTAAGTGGGCCCTACAGTAAGAACGCTTTTGAGAAGACGTGCTTGAGGAGAGTTCAGATCTCCAGAGAGGGAAGAATTATAACAGAACAGTGCGACATCCTAATAAGGAGGCGGGTCTAGACTGCCGCACAGGCTCAATACTTACTCATTCTTATTATTGTAGTTGCCTCCTCCCTCCCACCTCATATATGTATTGTAGTGGAAAACCATGTCTACGTGCATGCGTGTAATTGTGGGGGAGGGGAAAGCTCGTCAGTTTGTAAAAAAAAAAACTTCTGCGCACGAGATTGTTAGCTGGAACATTTATTCAATGGCCTAACGTTTCGACTGAATTGTCGCTTCAAGGGGGCGCTCATGTCGTTGACGGGGTAGGGGGGGGAGGATTCAAGTAAGTGAAAAAATCACAGTACCTTGGAGTGAGCCTTAAGGAATGCTAAGGAACTTTGGGAGAGCATGGGAGCAACTTGCGTTAACTGCCTGGATTCTCCCCTCTCCCTGGACTTAATTCTAGTGTACCTACCAGGTTTTAATGCCCTGTTTGAAATGTCCCCCCCGAGCATGAGCGCTCGTACTTCAAAGCAACAGTCCCAACAGGGCTCTTGCCTTCGATACCAATGGTGTGAAAGTGAGGCGCTAGTCAAGAACTTAAGAAGCGTCAGTGAGCAAAAATCAATCTCGGAAACAACCGCTAAAAAGAAACTTACGACGCTTCTCGAAGTGGGTTATTTGTATAAGTAATTCGGTAAAGCCCAGTTCAGCCATGGAGATAGCGTTCTTGAATGCGTGTCCTTGCGCTTGCGTGTGAACTGTACCTCGTTTCGAAATTATTGCTGCCTCTTTTTGATTGGTTTTCACTTGCTCAACTCATTTTTCCGCATTTCTTTGTTTGTACTGATGCATTTGTTTGTGTTTGGGTGAATACTCGGGCTTAGGAGGGGGGGGGGGAGGTGCGTAGCGCGGCGCCGTTTTCGTCTGCTCCACCAGGGCTTCAATTAGTCACCGAAGGCGCGTGTTTCAAAATTACCACTTGATGGCGAAAGAGTAACTGTCCCCATGGACTAAGTCTCGGAGGAGCAGACGAACAGTGCGCCAGTGCACCCCCCCCCCCCCCCGACCTGACCATGAGTTTTCACCCCTTGTTTGTATTGGTGCGTATGCGATGCGCCGCCGCATTTCTGGCTGGCAACGAAGCCAGGAATATGCCCGGCAGAGCAAAGCTTAGTTCGAACAGTCCGGCCCGCTCGTTCCTTCACTTTTAGGGGAAACAGACGGAGTCCTTATTTAAAGGCCTCATTGACGTTTTTTGCTTTTTTCATTTGCGGTCAATTCGGCATCCACAATGCCATTATTGACCTTTTCCCCGATTCGATTCGCGTAGTTTGTTGACTCAAGCAGAGTCAACCCTGCGTTGCGCAGTTCTCAACGGCCACGTTGCGCAGTTTCGCCCGATTAGACACGTTCTCTCGCGCGAACATTCACACTCGCATGCTCGAGCCGTCTGTGTCTCCGCCCATACAGCGTGCGTTGAGGATCTCTCAACGTGCCGTTGCGAACTGCGCAACGCAGGGTTGAACGTGGCGGCTCCAAGCAAGAGGTCCGTTGCCGCACTGGAGCGTTACCCAGTTGTTGCACCTTGACTTGACTGAGTTGCGTTGAACTAAGCATTTTTTGCAATGACTAACGCTTATGTGTGGCAAATGATCTTTCCGCTCAAAGGGTGGAACCATCGGCACCTAAAGATGGTCATCAGTCGAAGCGCTGGGTCATGGAATAAATGTTCCTGTGACAAACTTGTAAGGCATAAGAATCTGTCGATCTCATAAAATACATGTAAAAGCACCTCCCGCGTGTAGTGTGGATCCCAGCGGATAAATATCGTCGAGGCCGCACACTGCTGAGATTTCAGCTTTTCGGCGACAGCTGAAGAAATCAGGCCGACATAAGGGTGCTTGAGACATGCGACACCTCCCTGGTAATATTTACTCCACATACTGTGACTCGCTCCCTGCTGTGCTCTTTCGTCCTCATCTCCGTTTTCTCACCTGGGCTCCCACTGCCTTTTAAGCGGCTTCCCTCCCAGACTTTTCTACCGCCCAGAGAAAGGAAGGACGTCTATTGACGTTCGGTCATAGACGAGACAGAGTGCAATAATAGTCACATTTAAGCCCTATTACACCTTTTCCCAGAACGGGTCTTTAACACATGACGTCAGCGGGCTTTTTTTAGTGGCGTGAGACCAGCGCGATTTTGCGAGTGCGCGGCACGGCTCGAATACGGTGCATTTTGAGTGAGAAAATTGAAAAAATTGATGAAAAAAAAATTGTTTTATACAGCGCTCCGGGTAGAATAGCCCGGGGTAAGTTGGTGAAGATCTAGACGCTCGTTAGCCTCGCAAGCTCTTTAAGTCATTTGATTTTATTCTGTTCAGGACGGTTGAATATCGTGTTGAGATTCGACTAAGCGCGATCTGTAAAGTGAACAGCAGGCGCAAATGACTTGGTCTAGAAGATAAAAGGATAAAGCATTTGCCGTTGATCAATCCTTTTTGGGATGCGGCACGCATTCTACTTCCATTTGTACATTCGTAGTGGCGTTTGAATGCGATGTGGCCTATACAATGACTTGCGGGGGCCAGCCGATGTACAAGTCAGTGTTTTTATCCTCCCAGACAAGTCTGGTACCAATTAACCGACCCCGGAGGGATGGAAGGCTTGGTTGGCCCGGGCGACTCACGACCCAGGATTTGATCCCCGGACCGCTCGCGTGGTGAGCGCGCCACTTGCCACTACACCACTTCCGCCCGTTCTAAGCTGAGTGGGCTTTATCAAAAAATATATCATTGCTTTGCAAGCTGCGTACTGGTCAAACTTGAGAAGCTGGTTTTAGGCAGCACTCGTCGATACGATCTGAACTGGCGAAGCAGCCCGCAAAATCCAGCTCAATTGATCACCATGGACGAAGATGTTGATTAAGGTGTCCTGCTTCTGCATCTGGACACCACTGCATCAAGGACTTGGAAATAAACAGTACTATCACCCCACCACGTGGCCGAAGAAGCCTACCGCAGTTTGATGGATATCTCATGCACTGCCAGACTACGACGAAGCAGCACGGAACTCTCTGCTCAGGGCGAGCGAATCAGCTGCTGTTGAGATCTTGCTATCGCTTAAGTGCTATGGCACGTCTGCATCGCGCAGCATGCGCTGCAACTCGTCCTCTGATCCGTCTGCCTGTCTACTTTTTCGCTAGGCGACTTGTCTCTGAAGGATACCCTCATGCTCGATGCGCGGAAGAATATGAGCACGGCTTTTTCTGAAGGACCCGCTATTTGTAGGAACTGCGGAGATTTCTTGTGAAAATGGTCGAGCCATTTTTGTAAGAAATCAACTGGGCAGCTGCACGACATCATCGCAAAGCCCTTACATTGGCCCACTGAACCGAGATGTTGCCCGTAACCAAAAGCACCAAAAGGTGACAAGCTGTGGTCTTACTTTACAGCTCTACTACGATAGTAGAACGACAGGCCTCATTAGTACGTAGTCGCATTTAATTAATCGACCATTCTGACCCAACGAAGATAAGGTTTCCTCGACCAGTTCGACTAACGCAGTCTGGTGGATTTTTTTGACAACTAACTACCAAGAAGTCAGCCTGCGCTCATTGCCTACTGTCACGGCCGCGCTACGTAGCCCCACCCACGAACGAGCAACCTCAATGTTTGTCGTGACTCTCGTCAGCCTTTTTCGTTTATAGGTGTCGCGTGATTAGTAATGCCTGCTCCCAGTCGGGCTTTTCAAAGCCCAAGTGGTGCTCGCGCAGGAAGCTGCGATGCTTCTCTGTCAAGCCCACTCTCGAGCTGCAGTCAACCCTTGTACTGCTGCCTCGCCGAGCAGTTGCGCCTTCGAAGTCCTAAGCATCGAATGAAGCCGGTCGTTTCTTCCATCATCGTCAGCCAGGATCGGTCAGCGTACCCCGCCGTTATCCTACCGATCGTACCCGTAAGTTCTCCTCCTTCCTTTTCTTATCATTCTTTCTCTTAGTCATGTCATCCATTGTTACTAGTAATATCTGTTATGAAGGTTCTAATAAGTATTGTCCTGTCTTGTAGTAAATTATATACACACATTTATTAGCTTCTTACAACAGTCGCAGTCATCAGTTGTCAAAGCAGCAAGGACCAATAAAGCAGGCAACAGTCAGAGCATTCCAGTGCTACACGTCTAGAAAGGGTGATGGGTGCTCGGAATACCCATTTCTGCGTGTCATCGGTGCTCTTCGCTCATGCGTTTCCTTCTCATTCCATCCTGGGGCACCCAAGGCGCAACAATATCGGCTGGCGTAAAGTGATAGTTGTCGGGGAATTCGTGGAAGGAGTTGGAACGAATTTGATTTTATCGAACTCTGATTTTGTAGTGGGGGAGATTCTTATTAGCGTTGTGTGTAGTGGAACAAAGCCATAGGTGCCGTCTAATAGAAAATGGTGTTACTAGGCTGGTAGGGATTATTAGAAAGGAGGTATCATTAAAGCAACAACACCAGGTCTTGTCCAACAACCTATTTTAAGACTATCACAGTCGTGCCATTGTTGAGTTTTGAAGGTGTGCAACAATGGCGCGGATCCCACAAAGTGAGCGTGACGGCGAAAGTGAGGTAATGAAGGGGATTCACATCATATGACAAGGAACGTGGATTACGATGTAACGGCCAATTATAGTGCATGCGAGTCATAGTGGAGCGATGGAGCAAGAAAGTGAAGACAACTCGTACGACTCTTCTCTTACTCTTACAATTTCAGTATCAACCAATGTGATTCCACCAATTTAATCTGAGTTATTTGCTTTAAATGTGAGTCATGAATGCTCATAGCCGCTATGCGGCGATTTTCATACCCACAGAACGCCTGCAATGTGATCAAATCTCTCACACTTCTTCTGACTAAAGTGTGGCCGCTACAGCCCAGTAAATTCTTGAGATAACGTAGCATGTACAGTGGATGAGCGCAATTTATTTAATATCATCGATATCATCCTTACACTAATTCATTACTGCAGGGATCTACGGAGTGTAGAACCCACAGCAAAGTGTGAGCTAGCACTTGCGAAATTGATGCATCAATCGATTGTAGAAGTAAGGGAGCAGCTAGTCTAGTCTAAATGATAATGGTGGGGGAAGGAAAGGCGAAACAAAGTGATGTTATTTTATGGGTGATGTATGAGGAAGCGCTGGAATATTGACCATCTGATCACTGTTGTGATTATTATGAGTGTGCCGGCGGGCATGTGTGTCATCTTTATAACTGTTAATGAGTTTTTGCATGCCGGGAGTTAGTGTGTGCGTAAGACTGTGTGCTTGGATATAATCTTCAGCGAGACGTCCGTCATCTTCTGGTTACAATATTAGCATCTAAATCATATTCAACAAGAGCTGAAGAAAAAACTGGTGGTGCTAGAGGTAGTTGCTACTGATATGGACTGGTAAGCAACATCAGAAGGCAAGTTTCGACAAATTTGCTACACTTTTGATTCAAAGAACAAAGCTTTTGGTAGTGTAGGCTAGGCTGGGACACATAAGTTAAGATGGCTGGTGGGCGGCCATCAAGTAGATGATATCACGGCGAAATCAATTGGGTAAGGGTGTGCTAAAAGGTGTGAAAATGTGAGAAAGAGGGAAACTGTGTGGGAAACTATCCAGTTGGAAACGTCGTGATTTATGACCCCTTAATAGGTTTATTGTCATTGGTGTGAACGCGCTCACTGATTCTGTTGTGGCACATTGTGTGAAAACTGTTTAGTTAATATTGTATTCCATCAAATAATTGTTGCCATGGGTATGAGTTATGATTTGATGATACAACTGAAACAGCGGATAAAACCTACCCATCAAATCGGAACTTATAATGATTGGGAGCTGGCTTCATGCTTTTTGAACATTCGGCATCTATGATGTGACTGCCAAGCACTGATCTTTAGTAAAACATCCCTGGATATCTGCATTATAGCCATAGCGATGGCGACGGAGACAGATGTCGTATATTGTGTTTATTGTAAAGTTTGGGCCTCAAATCAGAGAAACGTGTCTGCATGGCTCCAGTGTGGAGTGAAAAGTGATAAATCTATTAGTGAGATATACGTGAGGGTGAATCAGATGTCTTTGGTGAAAAAGTATGGCCGATGTCAGACTTTGCGAATCGCGCGATTCGCTACTAGCGATTCGCGCGATTCGCTAGCGTCCGCGGTCGCGTTGCGGTACCAGCCAATTGAGTGATTCACTGGCCGCGACGCGACCGCAGACGCTAGCGAATCGCGCGATTCGCAAAGTCTGACATCGGCCTTGCACAGATACACTAGTAGAATGCAAGCCTACATATTTTTGACTGTATTGACTCATCTCTATATCGAGCCACGGTATAAGACTCATTGTGCACCTTGTCCAGTTGAAGATTGTTCGTTGTGGTTCGATGTGCGTGACTTTTTGTCAATCAGTTGATGGAATATTGATTGTATTGCATCATCATGAATCGCATAGTTGTTTTTGACCCGATCGTTCTTCGATTACCGACATTATGAGGAAAACTGATTGTGTGACGACAAATATCAAATTAGAAAGATCCAGTGATAGACTCTTACTAATGAGTCTTTGTCTATGCTCGTGTATTCATATCGTAAGCCTCGCTTGTCATTTAGATCACGTTGGATGAGAACTGCGCTGTTTTTGGGCTTTTACACCGCGTGGTGGGACCACGGCGATTTTGCAGGCGCCGCCGCCTCACATCAATCCGTGAATTTTGAGCTTCAAATACCCAAAACTCGGATGCAACAGAAGATGTTTAAAATGGTATTGGATGTGTAAAACTCTATCAGAAGGGACAACTGTAAAAAATGTAAGATCGGCGAGCGAATTGAGGACTTCTGGGCGATGAAAGCGCAAGTATTCTAAGTGCTTTTCGCTGGCAGTGAACCTCCAGATATCATTTTGGTACGAGCGATTGTTCGTATTAAAAATTACATATGTCTTTGACATTATGTGTGAGTTCTTGTTACCTTAACTTCTAGCTTGCTTCTTTTTTATTTTCCAAGTTATCAGAATAGTATAGGAACTAGTAAGTGTAACACTAATTGGGATAATTCGTAGAGCTAGAAACTTTGCGCGTATAAATAAGGAAGCCTATTGCACCTCATGATCTCGCCGTGTCTAGTCATATTATGGTGTAGTCTATGGAATAGATGCAAAAAATTAGAAAAGAAGTAGCGCATGCGCGAAAAAAAAATAATATTTTGTGTGTGCAGCGCATGCGCTGCACACGGTCCCACACGGTGCTCAAGGTGTGATGCGCATGCGCTGCACAATGTCGTCAACGTGTTAAGTTGAAGACCGTTAAGTTTCTAGATCTTCCGAATAGCCGCTGATTTTTAGACGAAAAGGGTGAAACATCAGTCTGGGGCGGGAGTGGCACTTATCGTGCTCTCCAATACTAAAGATAGGATAAGAGTTTTCATGACACGTAATCGATTCATTTGAAATTACTTCTGATAAGGACCGGTGTAGTGTGGAAGTACTCCTAAGGTGCTTTCAGATTTGGCCTGCTGTGGTCCAAGGAAATGGTCCTGAACTAGGGTATGGACATCCTTTCCTAGGCGCAAGGGTGGAGCAGGTGGACGATCACATGCCATAAATTGCTTGGGATGTGAGGATGTGCGTGATGTGGGGCATACATCGCTCCTTAAAGTGAAATGGGGCCTTTACCTATTCATCTTATCTATAGTCCAAAGTGCAAAGGAGTGCTCTCTAGTACTACGGATAAGATATCGGAGGAGTGCCCTCCCCCCGCTGGAGTTTCACCGCGAAAAAGTTCATTTAGTGATCAGCAGGGTGTGATTAATTCAGTACTGGAAGGGGAAACAAAACTAAAGTTTTTCTTTTCTCTGTACAGTAGTTAGATGCTCCTCAACTTTTGAAAACCATCAAGACCCCACGGTGAAATTTCGGTTTCGTGTTACGTAGGACAATGAGTGTTGTGACTTGTACCATGACTTCGAGTGAAGCGCTGCCAGTGCTGGAAGGGAGCAGGACGAAAGGCGCATTTTGACCTCGCGACAATCTTGAGCGGCTCAGAATTCATAGTTATCTGAGCCTCTGAGCACCAACTCTGACTGTGATTTGCTACTGCATCAGCCCACGGTCTAGTTGTCCTCTTCGCCCCTCGGATTTATCGATTCTATTTGTCGCTTAGTTTTACGCCATTTACACAGTGCGATGAGTCAGTACTCTATCATCACCAGTTTAAATATGCAAGTTTACATGTTCTAATTATTAGGTTGAGCAATAATTATCCCGTTTTTTTTCAGGCCGATGGTCTTTGCTCTTTTTTTTGCTGATTATTATGAAGATTATGATGTAGTCCAAAACAACACTTGTGTATTATATATTTGTATTTAGTCACTATGGAGCTCACACTGGCAAAAAAATAGATTGCCCTTGCTACATGAGTGCAAATTAAGTTCTAAAGCGAATGCTTCTGCATCTGCTTGTAGAATCCATGAAGCCTGGAATGAAGGCACGGTTGCAGAGAGGACTGCTCGAGAACTTTTTGACTGCATTCATTATTATTTTTGTTTGGTTTTGTTAATAAACGATAGGAAAAACGGCCGATTAATTATTGATAATAATCTAACAGTCGGCCTCGTCGGTACATTCTACTAATGATAATTCGAATTTCGCATTCCCGCATCCGATCGCAGCACACCCGTAAGTTCATTACCAGGGAATGTGCACATTTTTTCAATATATACAGGGGGGGCCAAAAAAAGACATTTTGCCTATGTCGGACTTCGGCTCCTTTTTTCTTCGCAGAGATTGCTGTCGTTGACGGGAGTTCCTCAGCAGAGTATTCCTAAGTGTCCCTCTATTAGTGAACGCAGGCCCTCCTTCACTGCCCTCACCGTCTTCAGAATATGACGTCATCTGTCACCGTCGTCAGGCTCAAGGAGGTCTACCGTAAGAGCTTCAGCCTGAAGCTCTTACGCAATTTCGTGAATCGATTTAATGTTGGATAGTTTTCTAGAGGCATTAGCTCCCACTATACAAATCCCCTCGAAACGAGCTTTCCAGTAAAGGTCGTTATGGTACAGAATCCTTCGAAGACCCCATTGAGCTCGACCAGTGCACCATGTTTCCAGGGCAAATTCTTCTGTTGCCGTCCACGTGGGTGGCCAACATGAAGATTTTCTTATAGAATGAAATGTGCTCTTCAATATTAAGTTGGGAACACTCGGTCTCAATTGAGCAAAGTGTGCTTAAATCCATCTGAAAGTGGAGACAAAATGTTTTTTACCCCCTACATACAGTAGTGGCCAGAAATTTATGAACAAACGGTTTTTTCATGATTTCTCTTTTGAAAGTCACTGGAACGTCTCCAAATTTGCAACAATTATTAACTACGTGTTTTATGATCCACACAGAAAATTTCAACCTTCAGCTCAAATTTGGGTTTAGAAAATTTTAGATTTTTCGAAATTAATGAAGGCAGGTGAAAGATCACTTGATACCGTTTATTTGATTTATTAGGTTGTCTCATAAACAGTG
>MU873050.1:17148-31304 GCA_036418205.1 Ostertagia ostertagi | reverse complement strand
TCACGCAATTTTTTCATATCACATGCAATGACCGTCACAGTACGTCCGCTACTATTTAAGAAGGGGTGGTGGGTAAGTCATTTCATTTCTCTTCACTACAAAGGCGCGGCTCCCGTAAGGGCAGCTTTACACTTGGCAGTGGCAAACACATGTGGGTATCAATATGGGCATAGTAGTTCACCAAATTATTTACATCTACTATAATCAATGTATTTCAGGCCTGAAGAAGGTGTTAAACACCGAAATATCGCGGAGGATTTCAAAAGGATTCTTTTTCAAATAGCTTTTTGCTCTTTTGAAACTTTTGAGTTTTTGGAATTTTCGAACTTTCTGAACTTTTGGAATTCTTTTGAAATAAAATTTTGGTGCCTCTCTGTGTTATACAATATTTAGGTGCTGATGAGGCTCCGGGACAGCACAATATTAAGACATCAAAAAAGTGTATATCTTGTAAGGCGCGTTCATAGTTGGCGACTCCGGAGATTAGGATAGTACGCGACAATGAAAATATATGTATTGACGGGGAGATTAAGATGGTAGTAGATCAGGATAGTAGGTAGAGTAGGAGATTGCGCTGACAAGATTAGATACGTATCGATTGAAATCGAGGAGAGTAGTAGATTGCGATATTACGATAGTAGGATAGTAGTAGAGTAGGAGATTAGGATAGTAGTAGATTAGGATAGTGCGCTGACAAGATTAGATATGTATTGATCTATTCGCTTGAAGTCGCCTAATCTACTACCGAGCGTTATTTTTTATTAACCTTATACGTTATTCACATAATTCAGCACAACCTCGACTCCTACAACTATCCCAATAGATATACCGCATCGCCTACTTTCTGACCTCTTGAGTCGCGGACTAGAACGCGGCTTCAGATGCACGCGAAACTCTTATCCAACAACACCCCCATTAGTCTTGAGAATTTAATTCAATAGCAGTGGAAGACTTAGAAAACGATGACTATGTACTCTGAAGTTAAATGTGAGTGGAGTAAACTTAAGTAGGATGCTTCCTACGGCTCCCTTCAAGGAAAAATACAGCTTGTAATTCTTTAGCAGGAAAACGAAACCTTTCTACTAATAACCAAGATCCTACCATCAAATTCATGCTTGGGAGCAGAATGAAATAATGTGTGCACTTGAAGCACTCATGCTCATGAAGCCGTTGCCATAGAGTTGCATGAGCACGAGAACTGGGTCTTCTTCATTTGAGCTACACGATGTCGATATCGTTAATTCAGAGCTTTTCGAAAATTTGACCAGCAAGCAGGACGGCGGTCTTGCATTTGCTGGACATCCCTGAGATCTAATTATTCAGTTGGGCAATCACTTTAGCGCTCATTATCAGCGTCCAAGTTTTCTTTGTGCAAAGTGCAAAGCTCCAGCTCTCACTGGCGTACACCAAGAAATCCGGGCATCTACGGATGACACGAGGCAAGGTTTGATTTCTGTGAGGTCCGTTTTAGGGAAATTCTCAAATTCATTGGCAAACATTTCGAACTAGAAATGCTAGCACTTGATGGGATATGGTCATACGTAGCTTTGTTTATGTACCTTTTTGACCTTCCCTGTTCGGAGTGGCCGCAATTTTTTTCGTCACTGTATTTATGCTTAAGCTTGTATCTGGAAGTTTCAGGGGTTTCGAATTGAGCAGTGAACTCGAATTCGTTGAAGAAGAAAGTTGCATGAACTCAGATACCGTGACTCGGATTGGTCTGTGAATCGGAATAGAGACGGGAATGTTCGAGTATAATTGTCTAGTTGCTTCTGAGTTTTGATAGCTATTGTACTTCATTCGGCAAAAGTTTCGGCACAATCGCCTTTTTCGGAGCCTGCAAATCGGAATATTTTTGAAACAATTCAGCCAAGCACCATTTTGGATAACACGAAGGAAAAACTAAGGGAAAATGAGCCAAGAACGATCTCGTAAACCAGCTAACCTTGTTATAAGCAGAGCGTCAGAAGGCACCCAAAGACCATATGGCGATGCTTTCATGTGTGCTTCACACCTTCAGGGCCGGGTCATATGGCTTAAGTCCCCTCCCCCTTCACCCACCAGGATGGATTTTAATATAATGAAACAGTCAAATTACAGCATTTTGAGATGTTCGAGTAGACGATGCTAGCGAAGTGCTAGCAAAAAACGTATATTTCAAGTGCAGGCGGACCTTAAATTGAAATGCAGCGAAAGCTAAGGCAGGAAGTTGGCTGGAAATGCAAAGTATTTTAGAATTCGATGGGTCCGAAACATAGTGAAGGCGGAAATGATTGGATAATGCAGAGAGAGCACAACTAAGAGTAGTAGAGTAGTAGATTAGGATAGTTGGATTAGTTTGGATTATTAGGATAGTCTAAGGTGAGAACAGGTTCAACCTCCGAGTAGGGTCAACCAGCCGATTCGAACGCATGTCCTCAACCCAAAACTTCCGGAAGTTGTTGATGCCATCGTTAAAGCTGGAGCATTCTGACACATTTCGAAGTCGGCCCCCAAAGCTCCAACAGCGCCTCGAGGTTGGAGTATGGACACAGAGATTTGTTGAAACGTTAAAAACACAAAAACATTCTGAATTTCATGGAGATTTTCAAAGGTTTCAGGAACTTCCTGCCGTCTGTAGTCCCATGTTGTTCACCATTCCTCAACTCCTCCCTTCGTAGAACCACAGCACCGTTATAGCAAAAATGATTATCCGCCACTGAAGTTTTTAGGTGGCGGCTTTATTTATGGCCCTACGAACGGGTAGAGGATCTCGCCGAAACGTTTAGCCAATTATGAAATCCCCTCCCAAAAACCTTACTGGCATATATCTTCACATTTACAACCCCGTGTTCCAAATACTGCTTCATTGCCTGACGACCTCAACTGGACGGTTGACACTGGATTCAATCGACACAAAAACAGCAGGAAATTTCTCAGCTTCTGATATGTTTTCGACTTTGGACATACTGTGTGGCGGCGGGTTCTTATAACCCGATCTCTCATCCTAGGCGAGCCATTTTACAACTTCTGCTTTGGCTCATTCTTACAATCCCGCCTGACACTTCCATCAGGAGTAGTTAACCTTGCTTAACACCAATGCGCGACCTGTCTCTTTTTGCAAGACAGAAAATGCGATCACCTTGTTCGAATAGTGCGAGCGGACGACTGACCCCTCTTAAGAGGACAACCGCTTCTGAAAGAGCATGCATCACTTCTGAGGATAAACACGATCCATCGTGGCCTTGCTGACGAGATCTCCGAATGCTCAATTCCATGCCCTCTGAGCCATCGTTTCACGAGTGGGCGTCGAGTTCGTGCAGCGCTGATCTGAAGGCGTGGTCACTCGGTTCGCGGTTCCACTGCAATCGATGTCTCGTAGCACACAGCGCTTTCACTGTGTGGTGTGTTCGGATTCATTCGAGGCTATTCATCTTTTGCCGTGATTCTCAGAAAACCAGGACTTCTCTTTGTGCTCGTTCAAGTTATTATGCGTCAATAACTTTCTAGGAGGAGCCTTCATGACTTAAGTAAGTCGGAGGGCCCTGCTTCACCGCTCTTTTTTGGTCTATTCTCTTGCGCTGCTCCCTGCCTTGTTGCTTCTTATTGCTTCATTTGGCAGGTTCTGTTTTTTATTTTCCAGATTCAAAGCTGCCCCCCCCCCCCTATAATCTGAGAAGAGTTTCTGACAATAATTCACGCACAACAGTGCTGAGTTGTGGACAAAACTTTAGCCTCATCCGGGATTCGTACTCACCATCAGATCTGTTTTCCGGGCAACGTGCTACCAATAACTAGCTACGAATCTCGGCTGGGGCGAATTTTTTGTCCACAAATCAGCATTTTTCGATAACTTTTGCAACGTGAACTGCTACGTAAATTAGCAGTTATTCGATGAAAGCCAACATATCGAGTTTCGAAAATAACCTTGAAAATCGAAATAAATATGAAATAACATCAAGTTTAATAAACAGCATAGTCAAATTATCTCCTAAAAATGATTCAATTGCTTCAGATGTTCCGCCTTTCTAGCACTGTTCTCCCGAGTAGGCCAGAAGGCCCCTGAAAAGGCTTTTTTTAAAGCATGTCCCTCCTGACTGCAAAAAGGCCCATCGGCACTAACTCTTGGGCATTCTCCCCATAGAAAAATCCAATTATGAAAGAAAAACATTTGTGTATGAAACAAATAAAATAGTTCGTTTCGCTCTTTTCTCAGACAAGCCTTACCGTACTCAGCCAATTGCTGCTCATCTGTCTTACCAAAATGAATTGCTTATATAGTTGAATTTCTTATTCCGCCAGGAAAAAACCTTGCAAAATGAAAAGATCCGTGATTTCTGGAGCACAAGCTTCTTGAGGTCGTCTTTTCGTTTCTCTCGCCATTCTGCTTGAAGGCGCTGGCGCTTCTACGGAAACGGGAGAAGAGCCAACGTTTTCAACCATTTTTTTCCGACAACCATTTTTTCTTCAATTCCGTTCAAATTCAAACTTAATTCACTGCGGACGAAATTTACATCCTGCTGGGTATAATTATCTCCAATTAACGTTATTGTTATAATTATTGTGCGGTAATTATTAGTAATTAGCAATGTTGTTTTTATGTCCACTGGAAACTTGGAAATATCAGCTGTCAAAATCAGACAAAGTAATTTTCTTCTTTGTTTCGCTTGCTGCAGTTTGCAGAGGATTGACAGTCACAGGCAGATTTGCGGAGGTGGACGGAACCAGGGTTATTCCAATCAGGGAGGGTGGGGGGAGGGGAAGGTTTAGAGCGCTCAAAGTGTTAAAACCACAGATAGCATATTCTCTTAATGTAAAGGTTTAGGATGAAGCTATAGCAATCTAGTTTCTCCGAAAGAACTTCCCCTCTACCCCCTCCTAGGCTTATGGTTAGTCCTAGCTGCTCAAGAGGTAAATATTTATTACCTCTCATGACGTTTATGGTAGAAAACTGGCGCAATGTGGCTCGGGGGGGGGCACTCTGTAAAAAGTCATCTAGGACTAAGCCTAAACAGCAGGGACGAACTCCGGAGAATACGAAAATTGCTTCCGCACACCGGAGTTCCTCTCCTCTTCAAAAGCTTAGTCCTGAAAACTGGGCGTTTCCGTGATCTTGACGCGATGTTACGTGATGGCTCTTCCCCCTCCCCGAGCCACATTGCGCCGAAAACCCAACAACACATACATTATATAGAAAACTAGAAGAAGCAACGTAGGAATAAAGCTGGTAGCAAGTTGTGACTTTAAAGGACTTCTTGAGCCAAACTGGCATCAGAGCAGACCATGCACCGCAATGTCCCCCCTAGCTAGTATAGACCCTGAAATCAATTCGACGAACCGTCTTTCAGGACTTTTAGCCATTTGCTCTCTTTGATTTCTTCTCATGCTTACAACTGCATTACTTCGAGACTAGATACGTTTTTTCAAGCCCACTATTGACAGTTTATTTTTGTTCCCTGTTGTTTTCAGTTTACTGGTGTGTTTTTCCAGCTGCTGTGATTCGTTTCGTGATTGTTGCCGTACATGAGCGATGTCGCAGCCACCGGAGTACGCAGCAGCTGCGGCTGCGCTGCGATCGACGCCTGCGCAAATGACCGCAGGCATCTCCATCGACTTGGTCGTGGCCGCGCAGGTGAATTCCCTTCAGAGATTTTCGCGCTTCTCGCCTCTTCCTCAATAAAAACTCACCCGACCCGTTAGAGCAAACAATCTGTGGGGGAGGGGGGGAGGGAACGGCGGCGCATCAAAAAAAGGCCGATGGTATGCAAGTGAATGAAAAATGGAAAGTTGCAAAACAAAACCCATTGATAAGCCCTGAACAAGAGACCCCTCATTCGTCCATATTGGAGATGAGCGATCGACTATATACACGTCGCTATCCCGTTGGGGTTCGATGGTTCACGGCTTAAGCATTGGAGCCGTTACATAACAAATGACGGACCATATTGGCGCCTCGCTGAGGCATTAAGGCCTTGCAAGGGCGCTTCCCGCCGTCGCGAGATAGTGAGCAGCTGTCTGAAACTCACACTGAGGTCTATTGATTTGAGCTAAAGCCCATTTGATTTTGTGCAAATATTCCTGTTATTAGTTCACATTATTCAAAAAAGTTCGCATCGCAACCCAATCGACATGTTGGGGCTTATAAAAAGTGGCGGCTTCACCAACCTTTTTATGGTTAGGCAGATTGTCAGACGGTTGCGAATCGATCGATTCGCCTTAGGTCCATCGTTCGCGTCCGCGGCAGTTGCCTCGAACTGGATGGTTACGCATACGCGACCGCAGACGCTAAGCGAATCGCTCGATCCGCTAGGTCTGACATCGGCCTTGACATGTTGACGACAGCATTCAGCGCATACGCTTCACACCCAAAAAGGTTGTTTTGTTGGCGCATGCGAACTTATTTTCTAATTTTTTGCCTTATTCTATAGATCACATCACAACGTGACCATAAACGAGTGTGATTGATCGAACGTTGATATCTTCCTTGCTTGAGCGAAGGTTCTCAAACTCATTCAAATTCTTCAGTTCCAGTTCAATTTCTCATTTTCTTTGTTTATCTTTAGTATGAACGTAAAAGAGTAGTAGAGGCGGGGCTAAGTACAGCGTATAGGGGAGGAGGACAAAAATAAAAAGAATTATTTGCAATGTGGCGCTGTCGATCTTTCTTCTTTTCTTAGGGATGCGTCGTCGTTAAGGAATTTCCTCAAGCCGAAATATCTAAAATATCCCTCTTCAGCAACGGGACCAGGCCCTCCTTCGCTGCCCTCACCGTACTTCAGAATTATACCCGTTCATCTGTCTCAGATCGGCGATGCTCAGGCGACTGTATAGTTGGTCGCTAGGCGATCGCTCTATCGGCCTCAAGAGGAGGTCTACCGTAAACTGCTTCAGCCTGAAGCTCTTACGTAATTTCGTGAATCGATTCAATGTTGGATAGTTTTCTAGAGGCATTAGCTCCCACTATGCAAATCCCCTCGAAACTAGCTTTCCAGTAAAGGGTCGTTATGGTACACGATCCTTCGAAGACCCCATTGAGCTCGACCAGTGCACCATGTTTCCAGGGCAAATTCTTCTGATGCCGTCCACGTACGGTGGCCACTATGAAGATTTTCTTATAGAATGGAATGTGCTCTTTAATAATAAGTTGGAACCATTCGGTTTGAATTGAGCAGAGTGTGATCAAATCAATCTGAATGTGGAGACAAAATGTCTTTTTTTTATTGCCCCCCCCCCTAATACATGTAGCAAGATATATGTTTTTAGAGGAATCACCGCGTCAAAAATAATTTCGAGGTCCCTGCAGCGAAAGCAACTAAAACTTGGCTTTTTATTGCCATTACACATCATTTTGATCGAACTTTTACAAGTGTACTTCTGACAAGTTCAACAAATAGAATAACATTTAAAACATATTGTTGCATCCAAGTTTTGCATATTTCTTATTATTTATTCATTATTATTTTAATTTTTTCATTATTATTTATTCATTATTTTTTTATTTTGATTCTCGGATTCGATACGAGGCAGCGACCCCAGCAAAATCGCTCTGGTCCCACACGGCGAAAAAACCGAAATTCCGCGTAATCGCAAACACGTCAGAAAAACCAAGATAGAAACCGTATTCGTAGTGGTCTATATACAGTTCCTGAAACGGGAAATTCTACTCACCCCCTTCATTTTTTGAAATATTCCTCTCATTTCTTTTCTTCATTTTCAAACGATTCATTCCTTCACCGCCACCTCTTTTAGAAATCCAAACACGGCCCACAGATCTTGAAGTCACGAAAAGAGCCCTCAAGGAGAAAATTCCTGGGTGGTCCCCGTCTGGGAGCACAGCTACCCTATGCAGCGTTCTCAAGCCAGCATTTGCTCATGTCGGCGTCCATTTTTATGATATTGTGACTGTTGTCCAGGAAAGAAAGCTCGGCGTCCAAAGCAGGGTTCAGCCCCTTCGACACCACAGGTGTGAGCGTTTTGTGGCCATTTTTTCCCGATTGAGCGCTTTTGTGGCCACTTTTTCCCATCCTTTTTCCTATAGCATCACTCTGTGGTTGTACGAGAATATTCGGATCGGCTGAAGCAAGATAACGGCTTGCAGAGGTGGGCATTATGGAGGAGCTTGTTGAGAGGTATTACATATGCATGAATGGAAATGAAGTTGCCCTTCTCACCAGTGCAGGGGGGGGGGTAAGGCGGGGAGGGAAGGGGAGATGCTGGGCATGGGCTCCTCCAGCTTTTTTCTGATAAGTAAAGTTCACAAGAGGGGAGGCTTTCATGTAAAGTCACTTATCCGTAGGAGAATGTTATCAGGCACTCCTGCCCTATTTTTAGAGCGGTCAGTGGCCTATTAGCCGTTTGGAAGCGAGCTAGTGGTTTAGAAGCGAAGACAATTCATGGGGCCGTTTGAAACTAAGGCAGCCAACTACGATAGGTTCTCAGAGGGTTTTTGGAAGAAGACGGGGTGGTGCTTCAATTGCGGCGCCAGTGGCCCTAAAAACGCCTTTGTCGCGTAGCCAACGTAATTCTTTCGTTCTTTATGTGATATGCGCACGGATGCCGCTCCTTGTCCATCGTAAGTCGCTGCCTGCAAGGCAAATCCGCGCTCAGACCCGGGCCCTCCCTTAGGAGCCGGGACGGCGCCATGGACTTCTAACAGACTCCACCAAATTAACAACATCCGCCCACCGTTCGATATCTTGTCTGCGTCGCTACTTGATCTGCTATGCTCTCTCTTCTCGGACTTCTCTACCACTCTCCGCGCTCACATTATCTCTCATCTCCCTGCCTGTCTTTTGAACTTCTCCACATAGAGCAAAATGCTCGTATTTCCTGTGTATTTCAGGATTTTCTTTCCTTTTTTCTTGCGATCCAACTCTATGCTATTCCCCCCTACTTTTCACATCCTGGGTGGCCATGAACCATCAATATGATCCTGATTCCTGCCTTTAAGTCAGCTAAAAATAGTTTCGTATCGTTTGCAAAAGTCATGAGACGTCTATTAGTTTTTAGTGCGGTACGGAAGCCAAGAGCCAGAGCACCGGGTGGTGCCACTTATCATTGTACTTCAAGCTATGCGTCGAAATGTAAAGTAGACTGCTTCCAACGTACACAAGGTCGTTTGTCAGCTCGCGGCGATCACGCCTAGACCCGCGGGGCAGACCCTGGTCGAGATGTCGCTTTATGTCGATGCATTAGGTCCCCACTGCAAAAGGTTGGGCGCCATACGCTGAACAGCCGTCACCACGGCGATGAGGAATGAACCTGGGGCTATCCCATCAATAGGCAGTAAGGATATGCGGCGGCTCGCACCAAGGGTCTTGGATGACAACATTGCTTCACGTTCGTCAGAGCCGTCAAAATTGCGAATCGTTTGGTATCTCAAAATCCGATTTTCCAGTTATATGCGATCGGCGCTTTGTTCCCATGGACATGAACAACCTCACGTGCGCTCGGTCGATCAGGGTAACGTGTGGAGAGCTTCATCTCGGATCACGCACACGAGCGGCTGATTTGGTTCTAGACGGACAACACACTGGTGGCGATTTTAGAAGGAGTCTCATGGTGCCGGCGGTGGCGGTGGGCCGTTGGCCTGCGAAGCCCGGGTAGCCTCACCGCGCGTAACTAACCCTACTCCACCGATAATACGCTTTTCACCCCACGTGCATGACACTTATTTTTTTTATTCTTGCGAGACAAACCCGCAATACTCTCGGAAGAAGCACCGCCGTCATTTTGTTTGTCTTTACAACTTGTTTTCTGGGGGGGGAAGGGGGTAGAAATATTATTATTGGTCGAGAGTCCTCGCTCACCAATCGATCACCTTAGCGAGTTCGGGTAGCAGCTGTTGGTCATTGTGTGTAGGAAAAATGCCGTGGAAGGAATTTGAGGCAAACTTTCCAGTGTCAGAAGCTACCTTGAGTATTCGCATCTCATTCTTAAAATTGGTTACCCTTTTAGGTACGACAGGCCGTAAGTTCTATCAAGAAAAATAAAGGTGCTCAAGTTTTCACTTGCCTTTTAGTGCTTATTTTCAAATAGTCCGAGTGAACCCTCAAAGGAGGGCCCCGGATCACATTGGTGTGGCTCTTGCACACGAATGCGAATGTATTGGTGCGAAATGGGCCGGCAGTAAAGAAAAAAGGGAAAAAATCCGTCGAAAACGCTTAGGTTAAGGGCTCACTCACCTTCCTAATCGGCTGTGCTAAGGGAATGAGAGACTAAGCGCGGAGAGGAGAGTATGAGGCGAGAGAGCGCTACAGATGAGAGAGCGCCAGACAACAGCCTGATAAGAGAAAAAATCTGCAGCTTCAGCAGCTTACTTTGCAAGGCCCAAGCGCTCTTGTCGGTTGGTTTCCGTGCACGGGAACGCCACATTTGTGATTGTCCTCTAGGGGTCTATACTACAGACCGAAGGGAAGCGTTCACACGACCTCTGCCTGGGTTGTGCCTTTAAGTCAACGATTTTCCGTTTTCATTGAATTTGCCCACCAGGCCTCGAAAACGCCCACCGTATCCCTAATAATTGCCACTTTCACTTTGGGTGCCTTTCGATGAACTTGAAAGTGAGAAAATTGCAGTTTTTTCTATTTCCACCTCAAGAATTTTTGAGAATTTAGGCAAGCTTATCGATTCTCGGTTCAGGCCTTCCTAGCGCACCATTTTTGTCCTGCTGGCTACCACAGATACAATCACATGCTCGAGAATTCACTTAGAAGGCTAAAAATTAAATGTGGAGTCCAAAAAGGACATAAATATCTCTGTTTTTGAATGGGTCTCATGTCGGTCTCGTGGCACAGCACATAGAGGGCTTGACCTGTGATAAATATGAGCGCGAAACGCTATATCATGGGGTAAGGCAAAATACAAAACAAAGGCAATATAAAGGACTTCATGTACAAAACCACTACAAAAAAATCAAGGTGTAAAATTGATTTTATTGATTTTTCAGCGTGAAGCGAATTTTCTTCGGATGATCGATCGGAAAGCACCGTTACTCTATGAGCCAGAAGTGGTGAACCAGGCAATCCGAAGATATGAGACTTGCTGGCTGCCTATGCAGGTGATTTATTGAAACCTTTACTCCGATTTCAGCCCTGGTTCATGACGTCATCACCGGTTACCCTCGTTCACTGGGCATGTCCCAGGTGATTGATGGGTTATTTGCAATTGCTGCAGATTAACTACGAAGCGCTGTTCACAGCCAAAATACCGAGGACCAAGAATAGAGAGTGGTCGGCTTGAAGGGCTTGAATTTGAATGGACTCAATATTTTATTTTTATTATTCATTTAATTTTTCTATTACGTTGCTGGCGCTGCCTAGCTGGCACATGGGGGTGGGGGCCGGTTGTTCACAGAATGGTTTTGCTCCTCAGTCGAAATGAAAAGAGGGATGACTGCCAGCGACATCGTTCTCTGGTTGAAAGGGAAACAATTTGCTACCTGTTCCCTATTAGAGGGGCTCAACAAAAGCCAGGGAAGCTGAACGGTGGTCCAGTGGCTTAACATAGCTGCTTGGCTTTGACGAGGCATTAATCTAGCGTGACTCATTCAGCGAGGAAACCTTCCTATAATTAGCGTAATTTGTGCTACTATTATTGGCTTACGTTCCCCGATTACTACATAGCAGCTATCCTAATGAAGGCAGGAAGTTTCCCTCCATACTTATGAAAAGATAATGCTCGCTTGCGGACGATGGCTCTCACTGCGTTCCTGAGAAAAGTCTTTTCCAATGGCTTCAATCCAATTTTTTGAAGGCCCCACGATCGACTAGGTGCGCTTACTGCGGTGGACCATTAAAGTAGAGGTTGAGGTTTTTGGTTTTTTTTTCGAGGTTTGACGTGTGAAAAGGGTCGCTCGTGAAGAAAAAGGAGAAGGAAACCCTAGAAACCCTAAAATTAGGTGCATTATAATTTTTCGTTCTGCGGAGTGTGCTACGGCGAAGAGACACTGTGTATCGACAAGAGAGCAGAGACGAGTTCGTGTTTGACGAACACTGATTACTTGGCACCACCAGGGGGGTAAGTCAAATTTCACTCCCATTTCCGAAAAACGAGAGATTGTCGTGCGGTCGCAAACCACCACAAGCGACGGCGGCAAGACAAAACTCGTGTCCTTTTGAATTCTCGTATTTCTTGTGCCGTCTCGCTTGTGGTGTTTGTTGCAATGACGCTCTCTCTCGTCATGAACCTCATCACGCGAAGGTGCCATTTCATACATGTCTCTAAGAAGAAACGCTCATCTGTTAGGGGGCATTCCATATAACGTCAACGGCATTTATTACCTTTTGACTCCAGCTTGTTGGCTCCATATCAGCCATTTGAGGACGCGTTTAAAGGAAAGCGAACTGCTCTGGGACTTTGATTCCATCTGTCAATGAACTTCCAATTGTTTCCTGTCGCTTAACTTACTTACCTTTCTGGCTCACTTTGGCTCTTCCCTGAAGGAACCCAATGAGTCGTGTGCGAAAATTGGACCTGATTACAAGCTAATCATTTCAGACTGCTCATCCCGACATGAATGTGATACCGCCGTTGGACGTGCATTGGGTATGGCATACACACATGCTGAGCCCACTTCACTATCAAGAAGTGAGTTTGGAAGCTGCGATAGTTTTTGATTTGAAAGAAACTTCAGGAGCTATCGCAGGATAGGGGGCGTTGTGAGGGCAGTGCGATAAAAGCTCGAGAAAGTCTCCTTTTGTTTAAATATAAGGCCTAAGTTCGCAAGGGGAAGAAGGGCTACAAGAGTATGAGCAGTTTTTCAATTTTCTTCCGAGTTTTTTGCTTCTTCTAGGCTTAGTCCTCAAGGATGCCCGTATCTTGCGATACGCAAATTTTTTGAGCATTGCAGTATCAAAGACACACATTATGACATATTCCATTCTTCCTTTTTTTCATTGTGGCAATTATATGTTGACGTCTTTTCGGTATTTATTGAGTGTGTCATTCTTCTACCATTTCTTTTGCTGAAAATGGCTTCTAGCACCCATTCATCGTGGTTCTTCATCATTGCAATGTCAATCGGTTGCAATGTCATACAAATTGCACCTTCTCCTTACACAATCCATGGGTTTATGCATTGTGCAATTCCATACAATACTTTGGGATGCGCCATGCATTCCACTTCCATTCAGAGTCGTCCAGTGGCAGTTGAATTTTTGCAATTTTTCGTGAAAACCATTATCCCATAATCATTTTCGTGATTGAATGTCATCGAAAGGAAATAGTGTACATGATACACAGGTCAATAGAATAGATCAGTTTCATGAAAGGCAGAATGCAGAGCGCCAGTCTGGGTGGAAGCCTTTAATTTCTGAGAACTATCTGTTTTATTCGTTCCATAAATTTCCTTGTGATGGGACGTCCACATGAACTCCAGTACTGCTCTACCAGGTTGATGAAAAAAGTCACTTCACATCGACGGGAAATGAGAATTTTATGTGTTTATTTCGCACGATAACGAGCACTCAAGTCGTAGGGAAACCTATGAATTTCTCCCTTGAGAAATTTCCGCGATAACGAATTTGCTTCTGATTGCCAACTGGTGACGGAAGTAAAATATCCGTGCCGAAAAGTCCTCAGCTCGGAACTGAAGTGGTGGTACTTTGCGGGAATTCGGAAGTTTGCATATCTATGACGGAAGGTCACAGGAAACGATGGACGTACTCTGAAAGTACATATTATTGCCTTTTACTTGGATTTTTGTACACCTTTCAAATTTTCAATGGGTGTGAAAGAGCCTTATTTTCAATGTATATTTTTTATAATTTATATTTTTCAAACTTTTCTTTAACTTAGTATCTGTCCTGATTTGTGATTCCCGGCATAAAAATGTTCTACGGATCGAGTATATCATGACCAAACCCAGCTTAATGGCAGATCATGGCATTTTTTCCCATTTCTTCTCTGTAATTGGCAATTCTGAATGCTATCATGGTGGTAGAGCCGGTCACTTGAATGGTCTGATACTGCGAACCCCTCAAGGCTTTGTGCACTGTTCATTGATCTCCAGGAAAAGCGCTGTTCGGGAAATAGCCCAAAGATGACCGGATTTTTCTGGTGAGGGCCAGGTACTGCTTTCCAAAGTTTTTCTCAATAAAATTAGTTCACGGGAAAATTTCCATCGCATTGATAACCCAGCCAGAGGTCCATCTGGCCAAGCAACCCTTGCCAAACAC
>MU873050.1:2061-17048 GCA_036418205.1 Ostertagia ostertagi | reverse complement strand
AGGACATGCCTTTGTAGCACATGAAACTTTCTCGATCAAGCTGCTTTAGTCTGCTAACAAGGAAAGGATGGTAGGTCGAAGTGGCCGTATAAAATGAGATGTATACCACCTGATGCGTCTCTAGACGCTGATTTCCAAATCTGCCTTCCAAATCTGCTAAACGGCTCTCCGAACGGAGTTATGAAGCGTAATAGCTCAGTGGTGATGGTCCGGGGTGGCAGGTAAAAGCTCGTAGGATCGGTTCCTTTGCAAGTTTGTTGCTTTGCTTTTGTCCGCAACACTTCTAGAGACAAAAGCAAAGCAACCAATTTGCAAAGGAACCGATCCTACGAGCTTTTACCTGCCACCCCGGACCATCACCACTGAGCTATTACGCTTCATAACTCCGTTCGGAGAGTCGTTTAGCAGATTTGGAAGGCAGATTTGGAATCAGCGTCTAGAGACGCATCAGGTGGTATACATCTCATTTTATACGGCCACTTCGACCTACCATCCTTTCCTTGTTAGAATCTCAATCTGTCGGATTCTTACCGCTCATGGATTTTCTTACATACGTTACACACCTGCGCCACCGGCCACATCTGCTTTCGAATCTCATATTTAGGTTGCTTTTCAATGCAACCTCTGCCTTTGATAGTAAAGAACGTCACCGAACAGGTTTAGCCAACTTGTGAAGCGGCGGAACCACTAGCACATCCTAAGGATCACTCCTTTCGCATTCGATAGTGCTACGTCCCCGATTCTCAGGAGTTTTCCTTTCACGAATTCCTCCGCCTTTTTTTACTACCGCATTCTTCGGCTATATCCGTAACGCTGGGCTCTGTTTATAGGGATTACTGGGGTTCACATATGACTTTGACCTGCAGAAACATTCTCTACGCCTCAGTTCCCCCTGAAAAAATAGTTCCATTTGAGAGAAATGCCTTCAACAAATTGCTTTTCACATCAAATTTGTCGATAGTTTTCCAGCTCCCTTGGCAATTGTACATCTTTATAAATATTACCCAGGTCCATTCCCACCAATACGGGCTACCAGTCGCTAGGTTTAACACTCACTTACTGGCCCAGATCTCAATTTGCTGTTTTTTGCGCATTCGAGGAGAACTTTGAAGAGTAGCAGCAGTTGCACTAAAGTGCCACTTCTCTTCTTCGAGGCCATTGTTTGAGGGAAGACGATATGGGATAGAGGGTGATGGTGTGAATGAAATCGGATACTGACTACGTGTGAGCGGAAGTCTAACGGCTTGCACTTGCACGTCTGCCCTTTCGAAATCGCTCGATCCAAAAATTTTCCGAAGGAATTGAGGCTGAGGGACTTCTCTTGAAACATCCGTCGTTTCTGAAGCTTTGGAGCTGGGACGCTCTGCGAACGCAGATTGCCATCAAAAATCGAGGAGGCATCAAATGACAGACCTGTAACCGTTACACCGCTCCCAATTTTACGTTCTTAGTGAGGATCTGAAAATATCCTTTTTTGCGAGCTGAAACGTGAACAATCGCTGATGCGTACAACGGCCCTTGTATAATAGATAGTGTAGTGAATATTCACACTATACATAGGTACTGATTGGGCAACTGACATACTTTGCGACTATCGCTCGATTCTCGGCTGTAAATCGCAAATTGCTTTCGTACCCCTTCACAATTACCGTAACCATGGCCCATGGGTTGGCGTTTTTGTGAGGTAGGGATGCATTATTGAAAGAGAGAACAGTTTCCCCTGCATATGTAGCGCCTCTCGGTAATTCGGATTTTTTGGAGCTTAAACTTTCAACGCACCCTTAGGAGGTCCCCCTGTCTCCAAAGTAGGCAATTCCTCCTTCTTTGATCTTCGTCTTATCATGAAATCCTCCTTTAAGGTCTCCGGCGTATGACTGGGTCGGAATTTCGAGTATCTGCCACCGTTATTTCCTAAGGCTTCGCGTGAATGCTTGACTTGCATGGCATAAAGCATCTCATCGGATGGTTGTCAGCTCTTGCAAACGTTATGGAAATAATGAGATTCCTGCTGAAGAATTTTCTAGTAGTAGTTTGATGGAGCAGGAGCGAGCATTCGCAAAACCTCTGTTTACGTAAACAGAGCAATCAATTTAACGGGATCAAAGTGAAGCGAAAATAACTGGAACCAGGTGAGAACGCAACGATGCCACAAAAAATGGACCCCCGAATTTGATTGAATTTTTGATGCTTTCGCTGAAAAATTGATAGCGTGCCTAATTAAAATGGTAAAGGCTGAGTAGGCTTACTTTACAGTGCGTTTCATAACTACAAATGTCACCCTTAAATTTTGCATTATTGGAACAATTAATCAAATAGTAAAGAAATGGTGCCCCGGTAGCGTAACTGGTAGCGCACTTGCCCGGAAAGCGAGGGTGCGGGTTCGAGTCCCGCCTGGGGCGAAAGTTTTGTTCACAACCCAGCATTCTTGTGAAACAAATAGTAAATTTCTGGTATACCAACTGATTACTCGCCATGAATAACCCTCTCATCCGAATTTTTACAAGAGCATCCTTTTTCTAACCTTTTTGTAATTATTTTTTGGTCCCCGCCGTTTTATAATTATAAGCTTGCCTGAGGAAAAGAAGAAAGCTTGCCAAGCTAGTAATGACACAACTTGGAAACTCATGCGCTCGCTATACAACCTAAGGTACCCTCACGATAAGAACGAAGGTCAAAGAAGGGGAAATTGCTAGTTGGGAGACAGGCGGACCTCCTGAGGGTGCGGACCGACGCGCAATTGGCAGCGAAAGATTTGACCTCGGCGATCTAGCATGGCTCACTCTTGGCGCAGTTGGCGCGGTACGCCCACCGACATACATAGAGAGAGCGCATTGAAGAGGGCACGATCAATGCTCAAATCAACGGGCAAGGAAGGGGTCCCATTTCTCGGGTTCTGGGCCGTTTCTCATGGTTTTTCCTTCTTTCGTGTACCACTCACCATCCCTAGGTTAATTTGAAATGGGTTGCCTTTTCAGCGTGAATTCTCCTTTAAGGGCTTCTTCTTCAAGCTTCTGTATTTTATTCTGGAGTGTACCTATCTGGCGGGTTTTCGTATGGAAATCCCCCGAGATTCTTCATCGAAATGCGAGCAGGATGTCAGGCTGACCTGTTCAGAATTCTGGATTTTGGGGGGAGGGAGTTACCAGAGCTTCGTTGAGTAGCTTACATGGGTATCAGCACTGTTCCATAAGAACACATGAAGCGCATAGTCATTGAAATCGGACTTGATTTGTAAACAAAATCGCAAATGAGGGACAAATGCGGAAAAAAGCTTGCACAACTTGGGAATATATGGGCAGCTGCTTTGGGACACCGGAAAATGGGAATTTCTCAGACCAAGAGACTTTGGATGGTTTCTCAGTTTCACTGAGAACCTAGGAATATAACTGTGGAATGCGTTCAGAGTTACACGATTTTGTTCCAGGTTTCACTGCCACACTACACTTCAACCAAGTTCCTCACAGAAGCCGTCAAGCGATATATTCAATTTCTTCTACTCAAACAGACATATTCGGACCAATTTCTGACGCCCTGCTACGACTTCGACATCGTGTGGCATACCCATCAAGTAAGGTCGATTACTGTAGTAGCACAGTTTGCTTTGTAAGTGGTTTTTAATATACAGAAAATCTCCTAAAAACTTTTAGAATACCACCAAAAAAACATAAAATACATCCCTTCCGGAGGGTCTATAAGGGAAAGATATGTAGTAAGAGTGAAGCCACATGACGAACTTTCTTTGTTGTCTTCTACTTCTTTTTTCTTTCTTGCAATGTAGGAGTACACCCGTTCCAAACCGATTCAGCTTGCAGATGGGTCAACGTAGTCATGCCGATCTCTCAACTGAGGTCGTATCGAGTTTCGACCGGTGAAGCGGCATCGTTCCAGTGGCTGGAAGGTCAAGGTCGAAAAGTGAATAGAGATGGCGAGGTTGTTTTTGGCGGCTTTTCTAGTAATTTTGGTCGAAATCCTGAAAATAAAGGTGAAACACGTTGTAATGGTGAACGACATGCCTGTTGAAGCTATTAAGTAGTGTTGTTCTTGACACCGAATCATAGCCATGAGACATTTGTCCCAGCAGGACTCGGGTAGGTTTCCGCCCTGTCCAGGTTTTTTTGTTCTTGGATAACTACTGATTTCAGCATCATACGCAACTTGTGGTTAAAGGCATGCCCCAGGATCGCACTGGTGTGGCTCTTGCACACGAATGTGAATGTATCGGTGCCAAGTGGGCCGGCAGTGAAGAAAAAAGGAAAAGAATCCGTCGAAAACGCTCAGGTTGAGGGCTCACTCACCTTCCTAATTGGCTGTGCTAAAGGAACGAGAGACTAAGCGCGAAGAGGAGAGTATGGGGCGAGAGAGCGCATCAGATGAGAGAGCACCAGACAACGGCCTGATAAGAGAGCTCGTTCGCTGCAGCTCGAGCAGCTTACTTTGCAAGCCCCAAGCGTTCTTGTCGGTCGAATTCCGTGCACGTGAACGCCACATTTGTGATTGTCCCCTAGGGTTCTATACTTCTGACCGAAGAGAAGCGTTCACACGACCTCTGCCTGGGTTGTGCCTTTAAAGCGAGAATGCTCTATCATTTGTTAGTCATAAATGTTACTATGAATTGTTCAGAAAAAAGAAATTTTGGAAAGAGTGTTGCAGGACTTTCTTGCCAACCTTACATATGGTATCAATGCAACCCCGAAAGCGTGACGTATCCGTAATAACCAGTCGGCGCTCGATGTTGCTCTATTTCGCAATTATCATTTGGCAATGTTCTGCATGTGAAGCATTTTTTAGCGCTGCCTCGCGTCAGTGGAAATCCAACACTGCGGTATAACATTCCACTCTGTGGCATTGACGCTCAGCAGGATCCGCACACGTGCCAAAACAAATTTTTGCTGGCACGAGTGTTGGAATGTGCTCATGCATGCGGGACAATTGAAATCAAACCATCCTCATTCATCCTGCTTGAGGATCAGAGAATTTCGCACACGGCAAGAAAAACAAAAGGACGCTATCACAACATACGGGGCATCCTATAGGACTAACCTCAGGAAGGGGCAGGAACTCTGGGAGAATGAAAATATCTGACGTACCTTAGAGTCTTTCCTACCCGCCCAAGGTTCAGCCGTTCAGTGCAATCGAGGCCGCAATATATAGCGTCCACAGTAGCGTCGTTGGCCGCGACGCTACCGCAGACGCTAGCGAATAGACCGATTCGCCGAGTCTGACATCGGCCTTGAGAGGCTGTCTCAACTACAATCCCCAGCGCGCGAGGGGAGGGGGTCAAGTCCACATATGACTTACATGACATCAGCAAAACCGCACCGCTCACCGACCAAAGTGATCACTGCCTTTAAGCTCTTCCCATATACACTTGCAATGACGCCCTCTTTCAGTGCCTGAGCTAGTATGAAGTTTTTGCGAAAAGCATTTTTAGGCGCTATTACAATATACGGGGGCATCCTCTAAGACTAAGCCTGGTAGGAGGTAGGAACTAAGGAGAAAAAATGGCTCACGCATTCTGGAGTCTCTCCTTCCTCGTCTAAGGCTTAGTCCCTTTTTTGACAAAAGGAACATGTTTTACGCGATTTTAAATGCATTGCCACCATAGTGCACCCGTATCCTGCAATAGCGCCGAGAATCCCCTTGCGAATCTTCCTCTACAGTTTTCGCTTTTGATGGTCATTTTGTGAACCTTTTAAAGGAAAAGCTATTGAAAGCGGTGCAAGTGATCTCCTTTATCAAAGCTTTGTTATCAAATATTGTACTTCTACATCACAAAAATCGGCAAGTGATCTGCCTTGAAGTTGGTGTAGAGCCTTTCTTGATGACCCTTAAAGCCACGAGTCGGTATTAGGTCCTGAGTGAGAAAGAGGGGTTTCCAAGGGCTGGAGGCACGACACTGTTGCGACTCAAAAGTGCGAGGCAACGGTGCTAAGGCCTTGCCCCTGCCGTGCTGCCATCCTTATCAACCACGGCGTGGTCTCTGCGCCCTCTCGCGTACGACGTACTATCTCGCGTTTTCCCTCTCCTCGCAGCGCTGTGTCTCTCCGTCGTACTACGGCCGGCCTCCTAAGGGAAATTTAGTGTTTTCTATGGTGCTTTTTGCTTTTTCTCCTCACTAATGTTCCTCATTGCACCCCTTGCCTAATGTTTGAACAAAATAAAGCATCAATTCAATCCCGACTCGCGCCTTTGAAGATAAATCACAAAATAAGTTTTTGGCGAGCATTTTTCGCGGCTATAAATTTCCCCGTAGTAATGGAACAGAGGCAATGAACCCTTGCAGTGCTGAATGCACGCGGCGTTTTTAGCGGGGCTAGACTCATAGTATTTTCAGTAGCTTGATAACTGTAAAACTTCAGTCAATTAAACTCTAGATTATGGTTTGCCTAATTAATTGGTCAGTCAATTAAATCTAGATTATGGTTTGCCTAATTAATTGGTCACTCAAATTGATCAATCATTTTAATCGATTTTCTATTCGTTACATGAACATTTCCTAATAAAATTGGGCCTAGGCCGATAGCAGTGTCGGCCTAGGCCTAATTCTGAAGGTTATTATCGCCTTTTAAAAGCAGCACGTCTGACGCGTACCTTTTCCAGGTACATCCGCTGAACTACCTCCGTGACTGCACGGCAATTTTCGGCTCACTGCTGAAACACGATGATACCGTGAATGATCGCACCAAGGAAGTAAACTGCTGAAAGAGGCGTTGACGAAAAAGCTCTGGGCAACCCATTTTGAGGAACCTTTTTGGCGACGAGGATGCATGTTCAGGTGGGTGCATGGGAGAAGAATTCGCAGCGGATATCGCATTCTTCTGAGCGCTCGGAACTCCTCCATTCGTTATTCTTCATATATTCTTCTCACCAAATCCCAATTTATTCCATCCAAAAGTTACTCTGCTTCATTCAATTGTGTCGCCTCAAGAAAATTCCTGCATATCTGGAAGCGATTCCTCACACTACGTATACTCGTTTCCAAAAAACGAGAAGAGCGTCGGGTGCAGACCATACACCACAAGTGACGACGGCCTCCACAAAATGTAAATGTTTTCTGCCAATGAAATGATTAGCCTGTTGCAGTTGTATTATATCAGTTGTCACTAATTACAACTATCATTTCAAAAATCAGCTATCACTATGAACAACTACAGGCTATTGGATTTGCGAGGAGTCGTCACTAAGGCTGTATCGTCGGCACCGAGCTCTCTTCGTTTTTGGAAGAGGGAGTATTCAGTTGAGTCGAATTACACACATAAGCCAATCAAACATCTCATATTCCTGGAGCCGGTAGCGATTTGCTGTGAAGTTGAGTGCTGTTGGTGATATGATGATTTATGAGCTGTTGTGGCAAGCGGCCACCATCACTCGAGACGACGGCAATTATTGGTTGGATACAGGGGGTGCAAATTGCGGGTGTAAGCTTGAATATCAAGTCAAAGCCTCAGTTCGAGTCATTCACTGATGATTGGATTGATTGGCGCATTTCGTGCGATTCTCTAGAGATTAGCTTAGGCGTTGAGATGTTAGCGTTTGTTTCTATACCCGAGTTTTACCAGCAACATTGATTGCATAAGCGTTGTGTTTTTTTTTACGGTACAACCCAGGTTGGGACGAGCGAAATGTTGCGAGAATCTTCAAAGAGTGAGCGGCCTTGATAGTGCATGCGGCTTGGCGCTGTGGCAGTAAAATTTCCCAAGAAGCGACGTTGATAGCCACGAATGCTAGCCACGCTTTCCATCCGCGTAGCTATCAATCATTTTGTTCACCGTCTCGACAACACATGTACCTCACTCGGAGATTGCTGACCTTATAGGAGGCATATGTAATTTCAAGTATTCGAAACCTGCCAAAGATCTCGTTTCTTTCAAGAACTAATACTAAGCTGAAAAGGGAGGCATGAGTAGTTCTCATTTTCCATGAAGTCCCATTCCCCCTCCCCCTCCCTCGTTTCAGTGCTCAATACCTCTTATCTCCTACTGCTGTCTAACTCGTGTCCTCCTCCACATTATAGGATAAAGTTTTCCGTATCTTTTATATTTTCGATAATCTTCTTCACTTTTTAACCAGCGTTTCGCATTCTATTCATTATGAAGACTCTCGCCTCAACTACTTGAATCATGTACCGTGTGCGTGTGGGGGGTGGGGTGTGGGGTGGGGGGGGGGGGGGGGGGGGGGGGGGGGGGGGGGGGGGGGGGGGGGGGGGGGGGGGGGGGGGGGGGGGGGGGGGGGGGGGGGGGGGGGGGGGGGGGGGGGGGGGGGGGGGGGGGGGGGGGGGGGGGGGGGGGGGGGGGGGGGGGGGGGGGGGGGGGGGGGGGGGGGGGGGGGGGGGGGGGGGGGGGGGGGGGGGGGGGGGGGGGGGGGGGGGGGGGGGGGGGGGGTGGCGGGGTAGGAATGGATGTGCGTACATAAAGTTAGCAATACCGCGCGAGTTGTGTTGGGGTGTGAGATCGGAGCGATAATGTGATACAACTTTCCGTAGCAAACCGTCGTTTTGCTGTAACTTATGAAAATATGGCGCAAATGCTATAAAATTTTATCATCGGATAGCACTGGTCATGACGAATCTAAAGATGTAGCGAACTCCCGATTTCCTCGAAACCTTCGGCTTGTTTTCAAGGAAACGAGCGATTGAGTCTCTTCTTGCCAATAGCAGTACCTGCGGTCATAACACCATTGCAAACCCTCCAGTTCGACTAGGAAATTCGAAACATGTATTCCGAAGCTGGAAATGTGAACATTTTCGGAAACAACTTGCATTCGTGATCATTTTGGTACCAATCTTAACGGGATTTCAACAAATTTCAATTGTAATTTTAAGTTTTAGTGGCACTCTCTTCGGGATGTGACGATTATTCGAGGCCGTTGAACCCTTGTCCACGAAACTGAAATCTAGACATCTCTGCTCAATTACGTATAGTTTTAAAAGTTTGTCGACGTCAGTCCTGCCCAAAAACGGTCCCTCGATGGATGACCTCCTCTAATTACGTCGACTAACTGGCCACTGGACTGGATCGATCTGGTCCTGTAGTTATACTGGGTCGCTTACCCCATGCATCCTGACGGTTGAGATTCACACAGTGATGTGCCAGAAATCCATTCGGTTTACCTGTTACTTAACTATGAAACCATTATGAACGATTCAGCTTTTAATGGTGTTGCTTGATTATCAGGCGGCAGTCAGAATAAGCTGACTTTTAAAGTTTTTGGGAATAGTTTCGAATTTAATTCCATAAACAGGTCTTATAGGTGAAATCTGAAATACCCCTCGTATGTGCTTAGGCCACGAATGCAGTCCCCACTCGCTACGAACGAGCTGGCAAAATTGAGAACAGGCGCCGCGCATTGTAGTACTTCCATGCAGGATCGTAGCGGTATTTGAATGCGAGTTGGCCTATACAACTTGCAGAGGTTAGCCGATGTACAAGTCAGTGTTTCTGTCCTCCTGGACAAGTTTGATGCCAATCCACTGGCCAGTGATGAAAGGCCCGGTTGACCCGGTCGCCGTAGAGCCCAGTTTTTGATTCCAGGACATTCGCTGTCGTTGGGCAATTAAGTTGGAAAATACTGGATTGAGAATCCTAATTACTGGATCATGGAGGATATAAACGAAGTCAGATTCAACCAGGGATCCGAACTGAGTCAAGATACCAAAATAAAATAATAACTAAAGCCCAGTAGATCTTCAAAAGCAAAATCCCGTGGGACTCAACTCACTTGAAGTTTCACGCAAAGTGTCCCTTAAAGGGGTTACGAAGAATTTATGAGATTAGCGAAATATTGTGCAAAGTGTGGGACTCTTCGAAAAGATGGAGCCCATTTCAGTGTTTCAAAATGCGTTGAGTTTCTTTCTTCCCCCCATAGATAGAGATAGAGATTCTACCTGAGAATCAGAATGCTCCTGAGTTTTAGGATTACCAATGAACATAATCGATTTGTTCAATTGACGCTAAATAACAGCTGAAGAAATTGGGGAGAATAATCATAAGGCTTTATATAAAGTAGATTTTGGCACTTCACTATGTGCATCTTAACCGGATGCATGCGGTAAGCGATCCAGTATGACTACAGGACCAGATCGATCCAGTCCAGTGGCCAGTTAGTCGACGTAATTAGAGGAGGTCATCCATCGAGGGACCGTTTTTGGGCAGGACTGACGTCGACAAACTTTTAAAACTATACGTAATTGAGCAGAGATGTCTAGATTTCAGTTTCGTGTACAAGGGTTCAACGGCCTCGAATAATCGTCACATCCCGAAGAGAGTGGAGACAAAAACTTAAAATTACAATTGAAATTTGTTGAAATCCCGTTAAGATTGGTACCAAAATGATCGGCGGGGGGGGCGGAATGCAAGTTGTTTACGAAAATGTTCACATTTCCAGCTTCGGAATACATGTTTTGAATTTCCTAGTCGAACTAGAGGGTTTGCAATGGTGTTATGACCGCAGGTACTGCTATTGGCAAGAAGAGACTCAATCGCTCGTTTCCTTGAAAACAAGGCCGAAGGTTTCGAGGAAATCGGGAGTTCGCTACATCTTAAACACCGGGACCAGATTAACACATTGACGACAACGCGGGGGATATATATCCCGCGCATTGCAGGCCATGTCGGACCGTGCGGGATATATATCCCCCGCACCCATTACACTCATTTTTTTCGCGCACGCCTGATTCTTTTAGAAGTTTCTTGTATTCATTCTATGGAAGAGACCTTGAGCTTCGCTACAAACATAGTGGCCCTTGGAATGGTCACGTATACTTTAATTTAGAAGAGGATTTCTGAACTATACGAAATCTTCATTTCAATAAATTTTTCTTTAACTTTTCCGTTTTATTAATGTGTAGATTTAAGTAGTATTAGAAGTAGAAAAGGAACCTTAGGGATGACAATATGTGTGTTTTGACTTAAATAATCAACGTAAAATTGCTTTCGAGGTCCATTGCAAGCTAGTTCTGTCAATTGCTTTTCATTTCTCCATATTTGCGATCGAAATTGTTCATACTGCACACCCCTGGTTGGTGCGCTCATTACAAGGTGATTGGATGTGGTCAATTGATGATTAGTTGTGGGTTTATCACTCAAAATCTGCTTGAACGACCTGAAGCGAGCGCGCCTGCAAAATCGCCGCGGTCCCACGTGGCCAAAAAAGCCAAAACTCGCGTTGTCGTCAAACTGTTTAGATTCGTCATGACCAGTGCTATCCGATGATATAAATTTTATAGCATTTGCGCCATATTTTCATAAGTTACAGCAAAACGACGGTTTGCTACGGAAAGTTGTATCACATTTCGTCGATTGAACAAAAATTAGGGGCGGTATTGTATGGGCCGCGGTGGTGAGGGAGGGCCTGACGCTTCACAACTAAGGTGCGCTGGTGCTGAGCAGGACTTCAAAAGCCTCGCTCCCCAAAACGATCCGCATTAGTTTGGTTGGTGATTGAACGTGCAGCAGCGGCACACTGAAGCATCTCGATTGGCCTCGTGGTTTAGCAGGTGCCCCAACGCCTTGCGGTTAGCCCGTTCATATTCAACTTCTGAGCTTTACCTGTTTATAAGTGGAGCCAACGGTCAAAAGGAGCTCCGTTTTGCGTTTTTGGCGGATTCCTTGTTTTTCGCACTGCTACCAATTGAGACCACCTAGATAAACTCTCTCTGAACCTCCTAAAATTATCGTAATCGCTGCTTTAATGTTCATGGGCCTGTGTAGACTGAATCAGAATCGCGTAAGAAAGTTTCGTTGCGTTTTTTAAACTCAGGAACGATTGAGTTGGATTCTTAAAAAGAGGAATACGAGGTCCTTAGGTACCGTATCGCCACTGCCGATTGCCTGTTTAGGCACAATGTCGATAAGGTGGCCGCAAAGAGAAAAACAACTATGCGTTGGACCCCCAAACGCTTTAAACGGACTTGATGCTGTAAACCGCTCGCCGTGAATGGTTTAGCAAGTCACTACACGCGATTAATCTAATAGATCCCACCTGTGAGTTGTGTAGTTTGTTCAAAGGAGCGTCTCAGGGTGGCCAAATTTGAGAGGTAGATTTCATATAATGGAGTCTCCCTCGATCTTTCGCCAAAAAATCCGTTTGCTTCACGAGTTTGGTCCGGGCATTGTTGGGCAAGTGACCACTATTCTAATGTCGCGACCCACAGACCGATTTATCATGTACCTCTTCAAAAATGTTTCACTTTTCAGAGGGCATAATGCGCCTGCATTTCTCGGATTCGAAAACCAAGATCTGTCCAACATCGCCTACGGAGACGTCCACGTGCCTTCGATAGCGTTGAAAGATATTCCAAGTTCAACGTGAACAATTAAGGTAGGAGTTCCTTCCATTTCCAAGTTCCCAATGGGCTTCGCGCCAAAGCCATATCGTCTCAGCTTAGCATCCTCCGATTGAATACTTCGAAATTATGTAGCCAACCTCATTTAGCATTTAGCTATTCTGATTGTGGCTCAAGTATAATTATACTCTGTCATGCAAGGCTAAAACCATTGTCATAAAAAACTATTTTCAGCTAAAAATCAGCTATGTATTGAAAAAGTGACGACGTTCACGCGGAATGTTATCCAGAAGCAGGTGCCCCTCCATATCTTGTATTATTCTTTTTCTAATGTTTTTACATGATTGCGCACCCAGTTTCGTTACGGTGGCGCTGCCACCGTAACGCCCCCGCATCTTGCGATAGCGCATGTTTTTCTTTGCATCCGGAAATTACGCAAAAGGCATTTTCTCTTGTTGAAGGTAACGAAGTCGGGATTCTCCCTGGTGTGGCAACCGACAGACGCCTCCACTTCTGCGTCGATCGTCAAGTTTCCATTTGAGCGTCGAGCATCAAAGGTTCTCATTCCTTCAAAACGATTATTTTCTCCTGTTCCTGAACTTCTTTCTTTTCAGGATCTACTTGTAGAATTAGAAGTTTTCGACAAGATGTTCCTGCAACGAAAAGATGTGATTCGATTAGTAGGGAAAGTCTCACTCGATCAGGTGAGTTCCATTTATGGAGAGGGATTCACTTCTTGTTCTGAGCACCTCCCCCTTCCACAGTAGAAGCTATTTGATGGCTGAAATTTTGTCCATTTTTCCTTAATTACAAATCTTGTGAATAGAGGTGAAGCGAATTCTGACCCAATCGTCCATGGGCTAGCCCCGGCATAAAATGGGCGTGTAAGAGTTCTTATCGGTTCAATAATTGAGTTGAGGTGGGAAGTGATTTGCAAAGAAAGGAGGAACCACCGATCACGTTCCGAACAAGGCTTCCCTCCCTTTGAGTGCCGCCCCACCTTGAAAAGGATGGGGGGCGTGTTTGGACGAGTTTCTCGGACATAGCCACATCATTTGCTATCTTTCGACCTTATATCCTACTTAGGTGCTATTGACCGCTACGCCGCTCCACATTGCGTGTAGCCCCGGCCGTTTTACTGATCCCTACAACAACCGCGGTCAGCGAGGAAGCTTGCACGGAGAGTCACTGGCTTGATGACCCTATGTCATAGAGTCCCAAACCCGCGAATTGTGAACGGTGGGGGTATCCCAACCTCTACGCATGTGGACACAACCCGTTCGCTCGCGGCTGGATCCCACTGAACAGTCTGACCCCCCAGCTTACCCTGGAGCAGAAGGTTTCGTTACCCTCCGTGGAACCATAATGGAACGATCAGTGGTGAAATTCCACGCTGGAAGAGCGCCCCTAGACAAGTCGAGAGATCTTTCTCCGATTTTTCGTAAACTCCTTGAGGGAAGACAGGCTATAACAGCATGTTGCCAGTCCACAGCAATTTAGCACAGAGTCAATGGGGCGCTGAAAACTCGCCAGCGTTGGAACGGATTGATTCCCTACGATTAACCCTGCATCATCCGCTTTCAGGCGTCTCCCACTCTTTGGAATCATCTTCTTTCAAAGTTCAGCTTTTAAACGATTTTTTTCATGGTGGGATCAGAGTATTAATTCAGCTTCTCCCACCTACTAACTCGAAGTCGGCTCATAATGTGGCCGAAGTGTGCCTTCGATCAAGGGACACGGACAATGAGATGACTGCAAGAGTCAATGTCACAATAAGGTAAGCATGACGTTAACTGAATTTCGATGTCTACTTTGAATTTTTATATTGTACTAGATTATAGGCATTATTCACCCTTTATTACGTTGCCCCACTCTTCGCAAACTAGATTTTTCTCCTAATTTTAACAAATGAAGGTAATTCACCAAGTGCGTTTCCAGAATTTTTTTTAGGAAAAATAAGAATTTGGAGAATAAGAATCTAATTGATTTGATTGAAGTATGAGCTAAGTTACCTAGCTAGTCACCCAAGACTCATATTCTTTGTTTCCACCGGCAGATTATTCAAATTCTCAGTGATATGATGGATTTCCTGGCAACAAGGCGTCTGCTCACAGCTGTTGACAGCGCTAGGCTGTGACATGGAGCCGGTGATGGGACACCTGATAACGGGGGACTTGTTACCGACTTTCACATCAAGATCAACCGTCCGATGGGATATACCTAACGAGGTGATTGGCTCGTATTTTGTGATCCAGGGCGAGGGTTGTGTTTCAGAAGGGCAGTGGAAAGAAGCACATTTTCTTGAAGTTTGAAATTTTTCACGCAATCGAGAGAAATCATTCAAAGCCCTTCCTTTAAGACGGAGTTTTGAAGTGTGTCAAAATGAAACAGGTTCAAAACCATTGTCGATCGCTGGAGTGGATGGTGTAAAAGGTGTCCTTCCAAAGAGGGGTGATAAGTGTCGTTCATAGCATAATTTTTCCAACATGAAGGTTGACCCTGATTCATTTGGGCTCGATGCGCCGCCGGAACCAAGTCCTCTAATTGACAACTTTCACTGATCTCCTTAATGTCAGCAAGGAGATCGATTCAACTAAGTGCCTGAGGGTGTTTAAAGCTCGTATGAAGAAGGAGGGGGAGGGATGTTCGCATGATTCCATGGCATTGCCTGATAGGCAGTTGAAGTACGAGCAGAGAAGGAGGG
>MU873049.1:0-15129 GCA_036418205.1 Ostertagia ostertagi | reverse complement strand
GCCGGTGCCAAAAGGCGCCAGAATCTCGGATCGCTGGAAAATCGTCTTTAGAAGTACTTTGACCCGTAGAACACGAATTTCACATTAGTTCGTTGCGAGTGAGCCTGAAGCATGCGCTCGCGCAAAACTGTTGTGATAGCGCCGGCGCCTGTGGCGCGGGCGCCAAGCGTTGTCGCGCTAAACCGGTGTGTTCTACGGGTCAAATTACCCCTGAAAACAAGTTTCTAGCCAAATCCACAGTCATGGACGAATTTCGATCAAAATCCGGCTCAGTTCTTGAGGAGTGGGGCAGTAAAGGGTAAATAGTGCCAGGAAAAGTACTTGACATGCTTGAAATGCTGAAATGTGCGAATTCGCACTATCTCGCTGAGAGAAGCCAGACATACCCGCACGTCGCGGCGGCGACTGCCCTCGTCCCTCCCATCTACCTTATCGTCAGGAGTGGAATGGGGGGTTGAAAAATGAAATGATTAAAGTTTCGAGCTTACCGTAATGCTTATCCGAAGGGTATGACTTTGGGTAGCCGAGCTGGCATCGCCTCTTGCACCGTGGAGTGTCCGCCAAGTCGTCACATTCTCCATAGTACGGTTCGTCTTTATGATATCCACATGGATGAATCTCGTAAGGACGGCAACTACCCTAACGAGGACTTTATTGAGGATTATAGTCGATGAACATAAAAAGGCCGCCATGATCCCACCTTTGTATTGTAGTTTCCACCAGTCACAACTCCTTGTTCGGCGAAATAATACCAAGCTCTGATCGACCAGCCACCTTGACATCTGAATCGGGCAATAGCTCTTATGTATATGAAATGGTTCCTACCAATGATTTGGTAGAGGGTAAAAAATCTGCGATCGTCGTTCATTGGCTTTCTGGATTCTATGAAGTACGGCAAGGATCAAAAACGGGTACATGTCAACAGAATCGTCCCTGCGCTACTGGTCGTGGCCGCGACGTCGCATGGGCGGCAGTGGACGAGTTTTGGATTTGAATGTTAGAGGGACGCCATGCCGGCCCGTCCTTTCTTGCCATTTCCCATGAAAGAGCCAAAGCAAGTAAATTGGAATTGATATCCGTGTCCCAAAAGATTAGTGCAGAGTTCAAGGAGTTCACTTCCATCCGTCAAATTCGAAAATCTCGCGCCCATCGGAAAAATGCTGCCTTACGCCGGCCAGTGGCCGCAGGCGGCGGCGCGACGACCGGACGATTCTGTTGACCGCTTACCATGGAAAAGTGATTCGGGTAATTAGAAACCACGACTGGATGGGTTTGGTTAATCGTGCGACCGTGAGTTGTAACACTCATTCTTGCCCCGGTACAAGAACGATTTACAGTGCGGTGAGTGGGTTCCACCGTAATCCGCGTTGCAAGCAAGTCGATAACATGTGACACTGCGTGGCCCACCGCGAACGTGGTCACGGTAGAACCAATTCGTCATACTGACGAATCGTTCTTGTTAAATCGGTCCAGAACGCGGGAAGAGGTACCCTTATCCCGCCATGTGATTCACTGGACAAGACATATCGCATCTACATCTACGCACGAACTATCTTGGATGTACACAATTTCATGTCCATTGGATAACGCCACAATAATCAAATAAAGGCCTTACAATCACTCATGTGAAGAAGCTCTTCCAAAGAGGAGAGATACGACAATAGGTAAACTATCAGATTCAGCTTTTGGGGGGCGTGGACGAGCCAAGAATTAGTACATTGGCGGTGCGCCACTGAACACACGAGAGCGCGGTCGCCACAGAGCGACTTCTAGTATGGTCCCCCTGTAAACTGGAAGATCCTCTATCCATTTTATCGACCCTACGTCTGCCTCTGAGTGGAATCAATCATGAAATCATACCCGTAACCGCACCATGTGCAGCATGATACAATGTCCTGATCGGAGATCAGCACCTGCAAGTTACTACGTGAAGTCAGAGCAGAATTTCGTCACAGCGCTAGTGTTGTACCTGTTTGGCTCCTTGAGTAGCAATGCAAACCCTATCCGACATGGCGGATGCCGATGAGACTGCCCAGCATGAACCTGAAAATAATTCGGGTCAATTTCAGATTTGTCAGTGCCTAAAGTGACCTTAAAAAGAAGTGCTTACCGCAGTTTGCTTGGTCGCGGATATGAAACACCGAAGAGCAATTGGCCCATTGAACTCGAGCGTCGAAGCTGAAAATAGAGGACAAAATTCACTGCTGACCGCGACGACAAGAGTTTTGCTTTTTCCTTTTCATTTGTCACGGGGGGACACTCTCAGCGTAAAATCCTCGAAGCAGCGTTGCGGGGCGTTCTGCGGGGGTTTACCGTTGGAAATAGAACTTTTTGTGCTTCCCCGGTTCCATCAGCCTGCACCAAACCAATGGGGTTCTAGTGTCTTTAGATTCGCTCATAGCGCTTTGGGTGGTGCAGTGAGCAAAGCCGAGCAGCAGATGGGGATGTTTCGAGTCCTCGATCATACCTCCAGCGTTGCTCAGTGGTTAACTCACCATAGTTCATTTGGTAGGTGGGATAGAGCCGTTTGAGGAAGGGGGAAGGGCGACGCGTCATTGGCACAGCTCCCGAGAGCGTGAAAGCAGCCTAGTGTTTCAGAAATGCCCCCGATGGTGGTTTAAATCGCTCGTTATGCAGCGATCGTTGACTGCGCCCTCTCGTACTTCGTGCTTTCTCGCGTCTTCTGTCTTCTCTGCTCGCTCTGAATCTCCGTCGTACCACACACGACCTTACAGAAGTCTTTAATCCGCAATTTAGCGTTTTCGATAACTTCTTTTGTCTTCTTCCACTTTCAGCCCAAATGGCACCTCCATCTTTACTATTGAGCGCTCTCACGTACACACCACTTTTATCCCGGGGTGAAATTGACGTTGGTTCCTTGCCTTTCGATCCTGACTTCGGCTGTGAAGTGAGGGAAGAGAAGCTTCCCCACAATTTTTGTCGCAAACTGGACGCGGTTTCTGAGAAGCTTGAGCAACCCCTGTCAACCCTGGGCTTTTAGCACCTTCACAGAAGTTTCGGGGTACCCGACAGGAGGCCCGTCGCGTGGCGAGAAGGCAGAGACGCAGACGGGTCAGCGGACGAGTCGCAGCGCGTACTGTAGCGATTTCAGCGTCAAGTTGAATAAAATGTACTATAGTACGTCCCACATCGCTCAGCACGCACTGACTTGTGAGATTCGTCTGCTTCACTGCTCTCTTGCCGCGCGACGGGCCTCCCGTTGGGTACACCGACACGTCTGTGAAGGTGCTCAAAGCTCTCAAAACCGCAACTGTGCATTGTTCCCCACACGCATGTACCGGCTGCACCTCGTCCGCTCGACCCGTCTGTGTCTCTGCTTCTCGCCGTGCGAAGACGCTCCGCCAGACTCCGAAGATAACATAAAAACCATCACGTGATTGCGAAATACGGGTACCCAAGGTTTCGTAATCGTGATGGATTTTATGCCTTCTTATCTGTAAGCGTGGTCATTCCTCAACATCTGCACAGGAGCCAGCTGCTTACGCGAACCCTGCGCTCTCAGGAATCGACGGTCCGTCGATCGTCTCCTTCGCGGATCTCAGGCAAACATGCCGTTGCTGTTTTGGTCGAGATTTTCAGATCCATCATTGATCTGAAGCCAGCGTGTACGGTTCTGAGTTGAGCTCAGATTGTCGTTCTACAAGGGGTCAGGTATCATGGAAGGCTGCATGCCTCAGTTACCTCGAAGAGTTCTTGATTTTCCGAAGTATTCGATCAAGGTCGGCGGCCCGGGCACACTTGTGCTTCAGCGGAATTTGTTGCGTTTGTGGCAGCTGTAAAGAGGGAACATGCGAATTTTTACCGCTTCATAAACTGATATGACGAACCAAGCAGTTGCCGGCCTCGGTTGGCTGCTCGGCATAGTAGACAAACAGTGCACACAAGAAACTTCTGGAAGCGCGAACATTCTCAAACATCTACCGAAAACTAGAGGCAGAGCAATTCTCTAGCACAGAAAAGTCGGACCAGAAAACATCACCATGCTCTTCGAAAAGTTCGCCTTCTCTAATCCGTGATACTGTTATAATCCTCTCAATCGGCATTAAGATCAGTGCCGGACGTATAAGGGAAGACGAGAATAATTCGACAGCCATTTCGTCATGCGCACAAGCCGTAAACCAAGTGACGACACATTTTTGAAAGCGCTTGGCGCTCCCATCATTTTGGACGCTCTTCTTTGAACTTGCTTATAATAGTTCTGTTATCCTACTTAACTTTGGTATTCCTCACCTTACCCTTGGGTGTTCCTTGGTCAACTTCTGTGGAAGTGAGGCGACGATGCGACTCTATCTGATTGCGAGGGTCAGCCTCATTTAGCCGGACCCGTCATGTGGTTTCGTGTGGCCCGTGGGAGGATTCGGACTGTTGAAGTCCATGCAAATCGATGGCTGTTTTATGGGCACCATGTGTAAATCTGCCCTTTAGTTATTGGCGCCCATGAAAGCTATTTTGTGTCCTTCCTAATAGTTAGATTGAGAGTCATACTTACTCCTATGAACGAGAAAACAAAAGCGCTTCGTTTGATCACTATGAAGCTGTGGCTATGCGTTCAAATTCGCGCCGAAGACATCTGCACAAAATTATGCGCGGGGTGCGTCCTTAAAGTTGACTCCTGTAGTGCCGTCATCCGGAACTTTTTTGACCCTTTCATCTTCGGCAAAAACGTATCACACCTCCACTGCATCTTGTGTGATCTCTCGGTAGAAAAAGCCAACCCCGATCAAATGTTAACCGTTTCACCGAGTGAAAGTACTACCGGTCTTTGCTTCCCGAATGGAACTTTTTGCCCAACTTGGCAGCAGAAAGACCCTAAGCAGTATTCGTGCCTTGAAATATGTGTTTAAAAACGACGTAATAGCTCCGGAAGGCATCATGCAAATGAGCTGGCCAATTGTTCAGATGGAACACTGTTGGGGCTACATCGCATGACATGTTTCGTTCTTTATTTATATTCCTTTATGTATTTTTTCTCGGATTTTTATAGCTGTAAATGTAGGGTGATTCACTAATTATGAGACAACTTGGTACAAAACGAGGGCGCAATCGCAACATGCGGGGGCTTTAATGATATAATGGCATTTTGAAGACAAGGGAGGTCGTTCAGGGTGTGCCAAGCTTTTTCAAAATGGTTTCTTGCATGACATTGGGGCACATATGGGGACCACAGAAGCATGGTTCATTTTTCCTGAACGGCCCTCTGAATACCAGAAAAGGGGTCCCTAGTTCGATTCCTCGTGGTGACAAATTTTTGCATTTCGAGTTGACGTTCCAAAATTCGCGCAAAATGGAGTTAGCATGAATAATTAGTACCATATTCATGATTAGGACCGTCAGTAACCCTTACAAATAGACTTTGATTGAAAAACTGGTGAAAAAGGTGTGACTAGAAAGCCCCACCCCCAACCCGACGGTCCTTCTTTCGAATCCTTTTTCTTTTACTTTTTGCTTTGGACTATACTGTTTTTTGTTGTAGTCTCGTGGACTGGCACCGAAAACGTGCCATTCTCAATGAAACAGTCTCTGATAGGATTAGCTGTTCACACAAATCTGGGGCTCTTTTGGCTCCACAAAAGTCTGATGGTTTGCTTGTGTTGCAGAAAGTTCTCCGAGGCTGTTATGAAGATATTGATAAGTACGAGGAGGTTTATTATTAATAAGGGCCGGGAAAGAGGAGATTTTTCTAGATAAATTTGTAACATCCCTTTTTCAGCGGGCAGATAGAATACCCTTTCTGAAGGATCTCCCAACAAAACCACGCTTCAGCGGACAATCGAATGTAAATCTACACCACGCTGACTGTTGAAATTGTTCTTCTTGACACCCACAGACAACAGAACCCCCACTCAGAAACTCTATCCACCCACCCCCCTTCCCCTACACTCTCGAAAGAACTCAATGTGCGATGCGAGAGGGAGGGAGAGGGGTGTAATTGTTGGGATGACTGAATTTTCGAACCTTCTATAGACGCCCACAAAAAATGGATGAAGCTTTCATCATATTCAAAAGAGTGAATGCCAAAGTTAATATCTGTATGCAAGAGTTGTAAATAACATGATTAGCGTCACAAAGAGGGGGGGGGGTGAGGGGCAGTCTCAAAATCTGTTCTTATTTCACTCCCAAATACGCCCCTCCGTAAAATCATCACTACGCGCTTCTCGTTACGTGAGTCCCAGAGATCAGCTGACCATTTCTGGCACCCGCCGCAACCCACAAAACCCCGGTCCCTAGATGTTATTTCGATACGATCCGCAGACGAACCCGTGCCGTTTCCATCAAAAACACGACAGGATTATGGGCCAGGCTCCCTCTCACAACAGGGCTGATTTAATGACCTTACTCTACTCTTTTTCTACGAGTGGAGTTCGGGGCACATCTTTCAGAAGTATACTCTCAAATGAGTGCCAATAGAGCACTCCGATGAGCAGCCCTGCCCTCAAAGGCACGGTGGCTGGAGAGCGGTGCTATGTTGATGACGTCGCAGAACGTTATTGGTAGAATAGACTCCTCAGCCTTGTAAGGAGGTGGGGGGAGGGGGTGGTGTATGGGACCGCCTCTTAGCGCCCTTCCTCCAACGACGTTCAAAGATGTCATCAAAACCGCTCCACCCTCCTAGCCACGTGACCGCTGCTTTCAAATGCGTGTGAATTCACCGAGAATGGTCGAAACCTGGATCCAAAACCATTCAAGTTTGGATGGTCGAAGCCCCTCCAGATGACATTCTTACTGTGCTGTGCTGTACGCGCATGACCCCGGATTCGATCAATTCAAAATGGAGCACTTTCCAAATACCGGTACTGAATTAAGGGCATAGTCAATAGAATCGCACTCAAATATTCCTGCGATTCTCTTGACCTCTCGGGGAAAAAATTCTGCGAAGCAAGAACTAATGAACTGGCGAGTGTGCTGTTCAGAAGCCTCAACAGGGTAGAAGGACCGCTATTGAACGAGGCCAACGATCGCTGCTCACACAAGTTGAGAGGTCAAAACCTCGACAGCCTACCCTGCCACCCGCCCTGAATGATCAATATATTTCTCGCCGTTATTCTACACCGTCCATCAAATTATTTCCGACCATCGCTCAACTTCGTCCGTCATTTTCCAGCACTTCTCTTTCGCGAAAACTCCGTTTTGGTTTACCGCCATGAACGACTACTTGGAAAAGAGGCACGGTATTCGCCGTGTGCCGCAAAAGCTGAAAGCAAAACTCCCTTGAAAAAATGCGTTTTCGCGTTTTTTTTTGCAGTGGAATTCCTTCCAGATTTGGGAACCCATTTAACTTGACTGGTCGAGATCGGCAGGTGCTTTCAATTTTTGTGAGGGCCTTTCTTGTTTTGCGCCATTCAGCAGAGCTTTCCAAGAAATAATTTTTGTGCGATGCATATATAATTCTTCTTATGCAACCTGTTCATTCTATAGAAAGCAAACGCCTCGACAGCTGTCCTGGAATGCGCCATGTACTCGACTTCATTCACTACATTGTGAAAGTATTTGAATACTTTTCGGATTTCGAGGGTCTCTATTCCATTTTGAAGCCGCTGATTGACTAAGCGTGTTGTACCTGCGCTTTGGATCCCTTTATTTCGAGTTCAACAGAGAGGAGTCTTAGAACAGTTTTCCGTAAAATTAGTCGGCTTATTTTGTGAAATTTGCCAATTTTTAAGGACATGTTTCGTCGGAATCTGGAAGGTGACTACGAAATCTCCTATCCGTAGACTACGGCTGGCTTTTTGGTGGAAGTTATACGACGGGATTCTTGGCCTTTCTTCCATGGTGTGACCCTAAATGTCATTCCGCGTCATGCTCCGCCCCGTGAAAAGATCAGGTTTTCTGCTTCTTCAGCGAAATTGCACATTCTTAATGTAAAACAGCGTCGATTCTCAGAAATGAAATGAAGCTGGGTCGTGTTCTAGTAAGAAGGGGCATTGCGGCATTGGCTTCGAGGCGCTCAGTGCGTTCAAGACCACGAAATGCTTCCATTGGTTTTTGTTTAGGGCTAACCATCAGCCGTAGAAGAGGGAGAAACCACGCCTCCGTCAGCAATCTTTGCTCTCCCTGAAGGGTTCCACCCTCCCTAGGTTTAGCACAGGGTGAATATCACTTTCCATAGGTGTCATCCAGCACATGAACACATTTTATAAATAAACTAAAGAAGTAACCTAGGAAGAAAGCTGATAGCGATTCGAATCTTCAAAGGACTCTTGAGCCAAAGCTGGCTGAGAGCAGATTGTGCACTGCAAGGCCCCTCTTACCGGATTGAGATCCAAAATGCTACCGATGGTGGACAATACCATTCGCCATCAAAAGTTTGTTTTTCACCGTTGGCGGGCTTCTCCTCACTGCTGACCGACTTTCTTAGGCCTTGACAGTCACGTGTGCGGGCTTAAGGGCATCCCCACGCTCATGGGTAATTTCCACATTAATGCGACCTCATCGGTGCTGTCGTCTTCTAGCAGAGGCCGGGCGGCCAGGGGCATAATCTTCGCTGCAAAACGCGCGCCGTTCCGCACCCTTACGCTGGTGTCAGAGTCCGCGATTCGTCGCACGGTTCGCGCGATTCGCGCGACGGATCGCGGACTCTGGCGCACAATACTGGAGGGGCCGTCTCGCGCTTAGCCAGCTTCCATTTTCTATCTCCGACCTTATCTTGAAATCATCCTTTGAGATCCAAACTTTTCTAATTAGTTTTGATATTTAAGATGCTTTATTCATTATTCTCATCACTGGACTAATCCGGCGGCCATACGCTCTTCAAATCCGCAGTCGTTGCTTCCACGATGCATGCGGAAGAAACCTGTAAAAGTATCCGTAGCGTTGATATTTGATACCTCATTTCCATTAAGATTTTCTAGCGTTTAGTTAATTCAAGAAAGCGGATTAACCGTTGAATTTCAGATTTCTGACAGATCTATGTTTACATACAAATACATTTGTTTTCTTTACTATTCCGACACTCACCATTCTCTCCCCAGTCGTCGTGCCACGAGTTGGCAACGATCCAATAGGGTGTTCCCTTTTCCTCTCCCCATCCAATCACCTTCACAGCATGGAGACCTGTTTTGCGTCCAGCCTTGTGCTGTAAACAAATGGTTCACAAGTTTGCTCAGAGGGTTTCCTCAGGGCAAACTGCTTGAGGTGTAGGAGTAGATCCATAAGTGGTATAGCAAGAGATTCCCTATGAAAAATTCACCTTATAAATTCCTGATCTGTAGTGTGCGAAATCTTCATAAACAGTATAGGTGGCGACAACCGGTCCGTTTTTCATTATATCTTTCTGGATAGCTTTCACCGAATTCTTCAATTGGTAGGCTTTTTTGCCTGCAATATTCAGTGCTCAGAATCGCATTCGCCAAGTTTGGGTGGTCAGCAGCCAAAAAGTCGCAGAGAAGGTGATCTTTGAAGGCAGCGATCACGGGCTGTAGGGTGGCACGGTTCTGATGACGTGGCTAGACTTCATTGCCTCGCGAGCTAGAGCTTTCGGCGGCACGTGAGTGGATGGCAACCGCCCCTTAATCCCTTCCGCCCTAATAACCTTCACCGCCCCGCCCTCGGCCCAACCCCAACCGTCAGCTGGCGACCTCGGCTGCCTTGACACCATTCACGGCGACGCGCCCTTTTCCACTTCTTCGGTCGCGAGGCAAGCGCCCGGCGAGTTTTGGGGTGCGGGACTTTTGGCTCGTCCGGCCTGTCACGCGGCGAGTTCCGCGGCGGCACGCGCGGCGATCTGGACGGGACAAGGCTTCGCGGTTCTTCGGGTAGAATTCAACACGTCAATGCGTGTGCAGATTGCGGATAAACTCCGCATGGTTCTGCTGTTTGAAAATCTTTCCGCTCGCGGGGATTGGAAGCAGCAGTATCGGTGAGGAGAATCCAGCGCAAGGAGTTGAGTGAGGGCATTCATGTAAATGTCACTACTACCATCAAAGCAAATAAGAGTCACTAAAATTGGGAGTTTTTGTTGAGGTATTTACCGTCAACTATATATGTTTTGCTGATCGAGGCGCTCACGTCCAAAGGAGAAACATTCGAAACAAAACAACAAAACAGGGTCGTCGTAACGGTCGGTCACTAGGACTAAGCCCAGCACAGGAGAGGAATGCCAGGGAGAACACAAATTACTTCCCCCAGAATCCCTTCTCCTCCCTAAGTCTCGTCCCAAACACAGTGATTGGCTCACTCACTTCCCCCTAATGGAACGTCCCCCCCAAAGACATGAGCGCCCTGATTGCCGTAACAGCACTACGCTAGTTCCTTCTTATCTCTTTCTACTGTTACAACCACCGCTGTCCTCAAAATTCCAGCCGTTCAGATGTATTTCGTATTGCAGAACCTTGCGGATTTTATCCGCAATCTCCACACGTTGACGTGTTGAATTCCCGCGATGCGTCGGGATCGCCGCGCCGCTCGCCGCGCAATTTGCCGCGTGCCAACCCGGACGAGCCAAAAGTCCGTCGCCCAGTTTGTGGGCGCCATTAAAGACAGCAGCGACATCTAGTGACAGCCCTTCGTGAACCTGTGTGTGAGCGTTCCCGTCGCCAGCATTTGTGACAGATGTCCGGCGGTAATTTGAACGCGTAGCAGCCCTTTCGGTTTTTCGAATTTTTTATCAAAACAAAGCAATTTTTTGTTCTTTTCGTTCTTATCGTGGACGATGGGTTCAAGCCAGTGATTTATGGTGAGATAGAATCATGATTTTTCCGGGAAAGATTCCTTTAAGTCCTCTTCAGAGAACGGTGTTCATCGGATTAGCTTACCTAGTAAGAAAGGTTGTGTAAGAAACGGCGCTATCTCAAGATACGGGAGCGGGCATCCAGCTAAGACTGAGCATAGGAGAGGACAGGAACTACGGGTGAAATGAAAGCTGCTCACGCACCCTGAGTTCTCCCACTTAGGTTACGCTTAAGTTCAAGTTTAGCAAAGAGAAATGTTAGCGGATGCAAATGTGTTTCCCCCCACAGTGCCCCGTATCTTGCGTTAGCGTCTGAGAAATCTGTCAGTTTCGTGTCGAGGAGTTTTAAAAGGGACAAGAACAAAGCGCACTGAGCCCTGTGGTGCTATAAAACCCTCTTGACTGAGTTACGGTTTATTATGTGCACGAGAACTTATGAACGTTCACATTGATATCTAGCGTTATGGCTATCTTTCGCTATGAGATTTGCGCACGATCAATTTCAGGGCCAAATTGCCTTCATTTCAACTTTAGACGTACCGTAATACCTATCCGATGGATAGGACTTCGGGTAGCCGAGCAGGCATCTCCTTTTGCACCTTGGGGTATCCGCCATGCCAACGCATTCTCCATAATATGTCTCATTTCCATGATGTCCACATGGATGAATCTCGTAAGGACGGCAGCTACCCTAAATGCTTACCCTACGTGGATCACGAGAAGGAGCTCGTTGTGTCCTCACCTTTGTGTTGTAGTCTCCACCAGTCACAACGCCTTCATCTGCGTGAAACCGGAAAGCACTGATCGGCCAGCCGTCCTTCGCATCTGATCGGAAAGTTCTGCCATTTTATGAAACGCGATTTGTCGATCTTTCTAGTGGACGGTTTTTTTGGGCAGGCTGGATGCGGCCCTTACTAAATTTATCCATCTCACTAAAAGCATCGCCTGCAGGGCTAAAACTTGTCGCGGTAATCGTTTGGATGGTTTCGGTGAGGGGGCAATGCGAGTTGCTTACCCTAAAACGCAACATAGAGCTCTTCCACGGAATATCTGGATGTATTGACACTGCTACCATATATGATATATAGTTCCGGCGGGCTCAGTGACCAATGGGTGAAGCCATTGTACCCCCGTAAAGAGCTCAGATTGCTTCTTAGGTTGCCTGAGCTGCGCGATCATCGAGCAATGGCTTTTTAGGCTTCTTTAAAGGAGGATTGCACGGAAAGAACGAAGGTCGAAGAAGGGAGAAATCGCCTAGTGGGGAGAGCGGTGAATCTCTTGAGGGTGCGGACAGACACGCAATCGGCATCGAAAGATTTGACCTCTGAGATCTAGCATGGCTCAAAGTTGGCGAGTTCGGCGATCTCCGCCCACCGATCGTCTGATCACTCGCCGTAGTACAATAGGTGGCGAGTGATTAGATAGCTGAGAGAGCGTAGGGTTGAAGAGGGCAAAGCGATGAGAGTCCCATCAATGCTCAAATCAACGGACAAGGAAGGGGTCCCATTTCTCCGGTTCTGGGCCGTTTTTCGTGGTTTCGCTTTCTTTCTGGTACTACTCACCATCTCTACCTCAATTTGGAATGGGTTGCTTTTCCATCGTAAATTCGTCCTTTAAGTTAGGTTTATTGCTAATTAGATAATGGTTGAGCCTATGAGGCTCAGTCTCAGGCTTAGGCTCAGGCTTTAACCTTATGTTCAGGGCTGATTTCTAGGCTTGGGCGATTAGGTTGAGTCTTAGACTCGCTTTCACATTATGTCATGATCATGCCGAAGCTAGGGCTTAGGGCTCAGTTCAGGCTTAGACTTAGGCTCAGGTTAAGGCTTAAAAATAGCCTGGTATGAACAAATTAGAGATGCCCTTTGAAATAACCTGACCTGGCTAGAAGAAGTATACACCAAGATTGTCAATAGCTTTATTTGGCCGACGTTTCGGTGCTTTCACCTTCTTCAGAGCCTGGAAAAGTCGAAAGCTATTTAGGAAACTACCCGTCCAAACACTATTTCAACCTACAAGATTCATTCAACAGGGAGTAAACTACTAAAACAATGTCATGGAGGGAGATGAGAACGAACCTTTAGAGATGCTGGCCAGAGAGGTCCACCTGCCACCCCGAGCTGGTAGTAACGTGGCTTAAATAGGTAAAGCCTTAGGGTCATTTGCTTTAGGGACCTCCGGAGGGTTGATCATGTAGATCAAATCACTCCAAAGGACCCCTCGAGGCTAGGCGCGCCGCTGAACCCCCTGAACCCTTATTATTGATTACTATGCAGTAGCCCCCGACCCCGCCCCCGTCAGGAAGAACCCCGCGGGGTCTTCCTGACGGGGGCGGGGTCGGGGGCTACTGCATAGTAATCAATAATAAGGGTTCAGGGGGTTCAGCGGCGCGCCTAGCCTCGAGGGGTCTTTTGGAGTGATTTGATCTACATGATCAACCCTCCGGAGGTCCCTAAAGCAAATGACCCTAAGGCTTTACCTATTTAAGCCACGTTACTACCAGCTCGGGGTGGCAGGTGGACCTCTCTGGCCAGCATCTCTAAAGGTTCGTTCTCATCTCCCTCCATGACATTGTTTTAGTAGTTTACTCCCTGTTGAATGAATCTTGTAGGTTGAAATAGTGTTTGGACGGGTAGTTTCCTAAATAGCTTTCGACTTTTCCAGGCTCTGAAGAAGGTGAAAGCACCGAAACGTCGGCCAAATAAAGCTATTGACAATCTTGGTCGGAAGCTCAGTACTAAACTATTCTATTCTGAAAATATGCCAAGATTCATGCAAAGTCGAACTTGGACATCCTCAATTTACACAGTTCTTCAGGTCCAAATGGGAAGGTGACTCCAGTGGTACCAGTGCGAGAATGATCATCCGCAACCGTTTCAGAAATGCAAATAGTCAAGAAAAAACGTACCCGTCACCGCACCATGTGCAGCACGACACAGCGTCTTGAGCAGAGATCAGCACCTGAATTGTGCTCCCTGAGTTGTGAATTTAGAATTCTATTATGTGTAGATTGTTCTGTACCTGTTTGGCACCCTTGCTAGCAATGCAAATTCTGTCAGACATCGCAGCTGCCGACGAGACTGCCCAGCATGAGCCTAGACGATGGTAACCATAGATTTCAAGATCTTGTAGGCCGGGACTGTTGAAAGGTTTTACCGCAGTTCGCTTGGTCGGGGATGTGAAAGAGCGAAGAGCAGTTGGCCCATTGAATTCGAGGATCGTAGCTAAAAAGGATCAAGCATTATTGTCCCCATTACTAGGATGAGCTGAGCAGCACACCTGAGTTCGATCTCCCCTCCCCTTGTGAATTGTAGCACCAAAGTGCTGCGGTTTGGGACCCTCTGATTTCAAGAGGGAATCGGCTTTGGTAACTCAGTGGGTGGGCCTTGATATTGATCCAATACCACATCAATTTCTAGCCATGCACATTAAAAAAAGCCCCTCTACAGTTCGAAGGAAGTTCGGGAGCATGGGATTTCAGAGCTCTGAGTCATTGTCGTTCATGTTTAATGTTTATTTCATTGAGTACGGTAGAGTTTATGCTTGGTTTATACTTTATAGGTTTCAAGGAGTGTCTAAGCTGCGCAAAAGCCTGTCAACCAACCTCTCAGGTATGTCATCGTTGTTTTCTTCAGCTCTCTCTTTCCACCTCTCAGGCAGACAGGAGTGTTATTCTGGTCTAGGTATTTCAGATCCATCAACCTCTGCTTGAAATAAGGCACTGGTGTCGCAGTGACCTGCAAATGGGCACTGTTAGGGCGGCTGACAGCCATGGAAGTCTACCATGGGCAACCTCGAAGAGTCTCTGGTTCTTTTGGAGATATTCAACCAGCGGCACCGACTCAGCGCTGCGCTTCGCGGGCATTGCTCGCTTCCGAAGCATCTGCAGGAGGACAGAATATCTGTCTTCACAAGTGAACACTGAGGAATAAATGGGGACTAACCAGGAACTTGTGCTTCGCTTATCCCTTGACACAGGTTTATGCAGACAGTGCAAAGAAAAGGTATTTCTGGAATATTGACATTTCCAAGAATTGCTTATATCAGAAAGGCTTTTTTAGGAGAACGTCGAGAAGGGAACTCACCATCGCCATTCGAAAATTCACGACTACGTCGGCATCTGCTTATAATCGCCACAGTCCTGCTTTTCTAGAAGAATCAGTGTCACTCATGATAAGGGAAAGTCTCAAGGAGAGTCATCGACACTTAGGTCCGCAAATGATGAGCAAATATTTCCAAGAGGATAATCCGGATAATTTCCAGGCAACACGCAACATTTTGCTCACCAGAATTCCCTTATCATTCTTTTATCATATCATTTTCACCCTGTCATAAGACGGTGTTTCCTGCGATTCTCTTCCTTGATCCTCTTTTCTTTTTTTGCCGGGCATTTGAGCAAATGCGTCATTGTGATGTGAATCGATACATATTTTATTCGATGACTC
>MU873048.1:0-12771 GCA_036418205.1 Ostertagia ostertagi | reverse complement strand
AATTCGAGTGCATGCCACCAGGCATTGATGTCAACGCAAGCAGACCTCACCGTCCTCCCCGCGCCACTCTGCCTCAGCCACCAGTGGTGCCACCCATCGTTTCGCGGTTCTGAATTAAATGACGGCTGACCTTTGAGCCGTCGGAGTCCCGAGAGGTTTGCACGTCGTCATATTAACGGCTGATACTGAAAAGTTCAAGTGGGCCGGGAGTTCACCTCCGAATCGAAATTTTAGTTCAGCACGCAAAAAAGCACCAGAGGTGGTTCAGAGTTTATTGGCTTTTTGCATTGCTAGACCGCCTCATTACCGTGAGCCAATCAAGTCCACGCCATTGCACGTTCACCTCACAATAAATAAATCGAGTTGTCTAGTGATGGGCGCGGTGACCCTCAATGAAGAAATACTGTATCGCGCCATCAATCCCAAGCATTTTTGCGCGTGATAAAGGGAGGATAGGCTGGGTGGCTAGTTCAACGACCGCAACCTGCTTGTATATCTTCTGTTGACCCGCTGCAGAGCGCCTGACACACATGACGTACGGCGCGGCTACATGAAAGGGGATCGTTTTACTTGTTTTATTTGATATTTTTCCCACATGCCAAGAATTGTGGCAGTTATCCATATCAGACTTGAAAAGCAAAATTTACTATTGCTCATTGGGAGCTTATCTTGGCTGATGAAAAAAAGGGATGAGAAGGCAAAAGCGAAGATGGAGGAGTGATGGCGCTGCGCAATGGGTTGAAGGCTAGTATCTGAATGGAACCGACTCTATCTCGATCGAAGTCATAGTGAGTATTAGGACCCACGCAAATCGACAGATGCTTTTCGACTTGTATGAAAGGGTTGCATTAAATACTGCCTATACAGGGGAGGAGGAGAAAAAGAAAGAGTCACTCCTTGCATTGTGTTGTAAAGTCAGAGCTACCGTCTCTAAAAGGCTATGTACCTTTCCTATTGAGAAAGTTAGTATTAAGTTTTCCCATTAGTAGGATCGTGTTTATTCGAACAAAAAATTTCAGCTGAAATCTCGGATTTTCGCACCAAGTTGAAAATTTCATACGCAACGCCTCGAACCAATTTGAAGCTCTGCAGCTTCACCTGTAGAGCGGGATCAATTTTCATCTCTCTTAAATCAAAAGTAGCACTACATTCTCCTGCTTTTATGCACTTCAAACGCCTCGCTAAGAAGGTTTTGTTGAGTTACTCTTAGTTATAGTGGAAAGTATACTTTGCTGTTGTTTTGCTTTCTCACGTCTGCCTTATGTGACGTTATAAATAAATAAATAAATAAATAAATTTATGTACCGAACGAAAGAATTTAGAGGTCTCCCACTAGCAGTCCATTCTATGGACCCTGCCTGAACTGAACGTCATCCATTTATATCAAAGCAGAATGGGGGAGGAGATTCACATCCAACGATCTTTGGAAACGCTAAATTTTGGATTGAAAATATTGACTCGCTAAGGGTTGACTCAAAACAGAACCGAATTTCTCTGAGTAGGGGTAGAAAAATGCAGTAGCATTCAGGGACATGCGTTGGCCAGTGTGGATGTGCAATTTCTCTAAAGTAAATGCTCAAAAAATTTCGAGGGAATTAACGCAAACCCCTAATACATAGTGGTGATTATTGATCTATAATTCGCATATGAGTCAATTATAATAAATAGAATAGCACGATTCGTTGTCTTCAGGCTTAGATATGCCCCGGGATGACGTGTAATGATCTCTGTGTGGGAAGCTCCCATGTAAACGATAAAACAAACACTACTCCTCTAATTGATTGACATAGAACCCCCAAGGGCACCATACATAAGATTCATGCTCTGTCGGGTGGCTATAATGCGATAGTATCTCGATTGATTCATTAGAAGTGGGCCAAAGAAAGAGAGAGTAAGCCTGCATTGATTTCGAATAAAAAACTATGAAACAATAGCCAGTGGTCCGCTAAAGTGTGGAGGCTGGGCGTTTTGTCAGGAAACGCTTTCAATGGGTACTTGAAAAGACCTGAAAAGCTGAAAACTGCTTCGAAATAGCACAACACTGACGTCAAGTTTCAGAAGAAAGCACTTCTTAGGGCAAAAGAAAAAGCAGCTCTATTTTTTCCATTCCAAGATTGTTCTTGGCTCACAGTTAGTCGTTACAAGAGGCTACAGAGCAGTATGCAAATCAGCCAGTCATATGAAGTTCGGTGGCAGCAGTCAAGAAGCGCTCATAAAATAGGGAATCGCATCAAGAAAATTAACGCCTCAGTGAAGTATGTAGGGGCGGAAGTGGTGTAGTGGCAAGTGGCACGCTTCACCACGAGCGGTCCGGGATCAAATCCTGGGTCGTGAGTCGCCCGGGCCAACCAAGCCTTCCATCCCTCCGGGGTCGGTTAATTGGTACCAGACTTGTCTGGGAGGATAAAAACACTGACTTGTACATCGGCTGGCCCCCGCAAGTCATTGTATAGGCCACATCGCATTCAAACGCCACTACGAATGTACAAATGGAAGTAGAATGCGTGCCGCATCCCAAAAGGGATTGATCAACGGCAAATGCTTTATCCTAATAACTTCGTATAGCATGCAAGTCGAGCTTTTAAGAACAAAAAAACTAGAAAATCACGTTGAACGTACTACTCAACTGTTTGGTCATAGAGGGCTAAATGACAAGCACGCAAAGTTTAGACATTTCTCCGAGTATACGCCACTCATTCTTGTCCTATTTGAAAGCATTGTAATCTCCCCGCGATCCGCGTATACATACCAGGACATGCTGTGTGCGATTGTAAAACCAGCGCTTTGCATTTTCCTGAAGAACTGGGCGCAATAAGTCCCTCAAGCAGAGACGCAAGTTCAAGTGACACGTTAGTGTCCTGTGTGGACCATCCTACGAAGCCCTCGAAAGAATTGGGCAGTCTTCGAAGAAAGAAAAATGAACTGGCATCAAATGTGGGAGGAGACCAGTAAATTAGTTTTTGGTGCTAGGTCAATTTGACCCAGGGTCATACAACCGTTTCGTACTTTCGACTTTTCGCTATAAGAAGACTTAAAGGACGAATTCACGCTGGGAAGGCAACCCATTTCAAATTAACTCAGGGATGGTGATTGGTACACGAAAGAAGGAAGAACCATGAGAAACGGCCCAGAACCCGAGAAATGGGACCCCTTCCTTGCCCGCTGATTTGCGCATTGATGCGACTCTTTTGTGCCTCTCCGAAACCTAAGAGTCTCTGCTCTATCTAATCACTCGCCACGTATAGACCTGCGCGCGAGTGATCAGATGATCGGTGGGCGTACACCGGCCAACCGCGCCAAGATTGAGCCTTACTAGGTCGCCGCGAGGTCAATCTTTCGGTGCCAATTGCGCGTCAGTCCGCACCCACAGGAGGTCCGCGGTCTCTCAACTAGGTGAATTACTCCTTCTTCAACCTTCCTTTTTATCGTGAATCCTCCTTCAAATAGAAAATCGACAACATTCAATCGCTATAGAGGTGAACCAGACAGGCAGGAAGCATGTATCGGCATCTTGACTTTCCTCACATTATAAGAGAGAAGCCACGCTTCGAAAAAATAGCAGAGCATAGAAGAGAGAATGAAAAAGGGAATACTCATTTACCAGGCAAAGCAAAGCGTACAACTTTACTACAGTTCAATGAATAAAATAATAGAACTTGGGAGATAGGGCAGCTCAATTGGGGAAAAAAGTACGGTAGGCACCTTTCAGGCCGACGCACTTTACGAAGCGCTAAGCGCTACAATTCCTAGTCGCCGCGTTGCGTCGCGGACAGCGAATGGCTCAATTCCAGAGTCCGATGTCGGCCTAAGCTCGTCAGCTGCAGCGGATGGTTTCATGTTTTGATCAGAGCAATGGGACGACGTTGAAACCGCTCCTTGAAAAACCTCTGCTTATTCTTCTATTACGAAATTCCATTCACCGCGACAGAGTCAACCCTGCGTTGCGCAGTTTTCAACGGCCACGTTGCGCAGTTTCGCCCGATTAGACACGTTCTCTCGCGCGAACATTCACACTCGCATGCTCGAGCCGTCTGCGTCTCCGCCCATACAGCGTGCGTTGAGGATCTCTCAACGTGCCGTTGCGAACTGCGCAACGCAGGGTTGACTCTGCGGTAGCTGCGCGGTGTTCCTTATAAGCGAAGTATCTCCTTTTTCCGCCCCTTTCCCCTGTTCAAAAGTGAAGCTTTCTTCTCATTTCAGAAGAAAGTTCTATCCAGACGTCAGTTGAGAAGATGTTCAAATAAAATCTAATAATAAATGGATTCGAAGGGTTTTTCGAAAAGAAGAGTAATTGTTGTTGTGTCTGGGTAGGAGACGTTGAAGAATATAGGCCTGGTGTTTGGTTCCTCTAGTTTTGATGAGAAATGCGAAGGCACAAGATGAGTAATCACCACAGCAGAGCAAGAGCACTGAAAACCACTTAAACGAAAGAACCACGAGTTTCAACCTTTTTCATTTAACAGAAAAAGAAGGAAGAAGAACTTGAAGAGGACAATGATAATAAGGGAATGTGACGAGGAAACTTGACATTTAGGTAATTCAGAGTAATACAAAGCGGCTGTGAATAAAGGGAATAGGGATGAGATTTTCGCAATCCAAGTTCAGGTCATGCTCGGTCGAAGATGTTGGAAAGGGCCGTTCTGAGGTGAGCAGTCCGACTGAAAGCCGGCGGGCAGTAGTGCTGGTCAGCCGGCTGCTGACCAAACGCGGACCAAAGCGTCGACGCGAAAAACAAAACGCTCCAGAGCGTGAAAGTCAATCAAGACCCGTGACTGCAAAGAACAGAGATCGGCTGTGTATTAGATTTCACTCAATACGTAATAACTTCGTATAGCAACTAATTTTATGCGGAATAAAATACGCTCTTGGACAATGTGAGAAGAAATAAGTGACGAGTGTAATAATTATTATGAAGAGTTTTTATCATTCATTTTTCTCTTTTCTTTTTACAAATTTTTTTGTTTCTGCGAATTCTCTTGTCACCTAAGAGCACCTATTTTCGTACTAGTATATATCGTTAGGGCGGAAGTGGTGCAGTGACAAGTGGCGCGCTCACCACGCGAGCGGTCCGGGATCAAATCCTGGGTCGTGAGTCGCCCGGGCCAACCAAGCCTTCCATCCCTCCGGGGTCGGTTAATTGGTACCAGACTTGTCTGGGAGGATAAAAACACTGACTTAAGCGGAGACTAAACTACTCTTTGAGTCCCACCCCCTGAATAAATTTTGAATAAAACACACATAAAAATATTGAGATCGAAAAACAAAACAAAAACAGTTTTTATTAGGTTGGAAAGAAAGTCCTGCAACACTTTTTCAAATTTTTGATTTTAATTTTATCTTTTTTGGTTACAACTTCTGACCGGTCTTATATCTACCATGAGTGTCCACCACTTGTCTCCATCGCTCAGAAAATTCTTGATCCTCCTCTGCCAAAACCCAGCGGAGTGCGAGTCGAGAAAGGAGGCGACCTCACTTTCGAGTTGGAGTTGATCGTCTGATTATTTCGTTATAAAGATGATGATTAAAGGTCCAGGATAGGTAGCACTTATTTACAGCTCGACCAGGGGATTACGCTAAGAGAGGAAAGAAATCTTGCCGCAACTCCAGAATTTCTTACCGGGCTCATTTCGGATCATGGTGATTCGCAATGTCATGAAAGAAATGAATATTGTCGCGGTACGAGGGCTCTTGACGAGCTACCTCGGCCAGCTTCTGGTACTTCACAACCTAGGCCACTGCCTACACAATGGTGCCCATAACGAAGGGTATGTAGTGGAGCTTCTGTAAGAGCCCTACCTGTAATGGAGTGTGAGGGATGCTGCTGGCTTCTTATAAAAATATCAAAAGATCGGAAGCGCTGGTAAAGGTGAAACACGCTGTATCGCTGAACGGCATGCCATTAGAAGCTATTGCAGATAGTGTCAGTCGTTGACACGAATCCATAGTTTGTAGACACGAGTACGGATTGCTAGTGGTCGAGATTTTTTGAATTTTCTTGGATAACTACTGACTGCAGAACTTATATCCACCTCGTGGATTGAAGCCTTGAGAATGCTCTATCATTTGGTAGTCATAAATGTTACCTATGAATTTTTCAGAAAAAAAGAAAATTTTGGAAAGAGTGTTGCAGAACTTTCTTCCATCCCTCCGGGGTCGGTTAATTGGTACCAGACTTGTCTGGGAGGATAAAAACACTGACTTGTACATCGGCTGGCCCCCGCAAGTCATTGTATAGGCCACATCGCATTCAAACGCCACTACGAATGTACAAATGGAAGTAGAATGCGTGCCGCATCCCAAAAAGGGATTGATCAACGGCAAATGCTTTATCCTTTATCCTATCCTTATATACTCTTCAAGATTTTGATATAATTATCCCTTATTGTAGGTGCGACCCTTGCTGAAAAGTCATTCATCATATTGCTGAATGATTTTTTTCTGTTAATATTGTATAATAAATAACAATAGTAATAAATGGACGCATTAAAGCATAGAACAAAGAATGAAACAGCGAAATTTCTTGAAAAAGGGTGCACAACTTTATAGGAGAAAGGACAATTGCCCATCTTCTCCTTTCGAATGAATAGTTACCTTTTTAGGTAAGCGAATTTTTGCTTCTCCTCACATTTGTCACGAATCCTTCAAAAGATCATGGAAGGAACGAGATAAAATACGTCAGGTCGGCTGGCTGAGCCAACGACGCGGACCAAAGCGTGGTCGACTGACGAAAAAGCATAAACGCTCCAGGAGCGTTGAAGATCAATCAAGAGCGCCCGGTGGACTGCCAATGAAAGAACAGAGTAATCGGCTGGTGTATTGGATTTTCACTCAATTACTATTGATTTGTACACAAACTAATTATTCGGGAATAAATAGGCGTGTTCTAGACATGCGAGAAAGAATATGGCGAGTGACCGCACGAGCGGTATTGAGGTTAATAATAGAAGAGTTTATCACTCATTTTTTCCCTCCCTTTTTGTGTGACGAATTGTTCGTGGGTGCTAGTCGGGACATTCTCAGTTGTCAGCCCGCAGACGCGGACCGTTGTGTCCTGGTGCTGATATGACTCTTCAAGATCTTTGGATATACGGGGGGAGTAGCGGTCGAAAGGTGTTCTTGCGTCGGCAAACGGCGTTTTTCGTGTGGGCGCGTGGTTCCTTGGGGCGGGAAAAGAAAAGATCAGATGGGGCGCGGTGGCTGGCTCTGCTCAGAGAGGCTTTTTCTTCTGAGATATCGCTGATGGCTCTCAACGGTTGAGATAAAAAAAGACTATGAGGAACGATGGGTAGGAGTATAGCGCGATTTCAGAGGGCGGTGTGTTCAAGCCAAGAAGATCAGATAGAGGTCGCACTGAACAAACATTTTGCTACGGGGACAGCGTGACGCTAGGCTGTAATTATTCCCTCGTATTTGTTAGGTGCCAACGTTGCTAAAAACCATTCGTGTGCATACTTGCCTGGAGGATGATTCTTTTTTCTGTCGTTTATGATGGTATAATAAATAACAATAGAGATAAAGGACGCTATTTGATCGCAGCTAGAACTCGAATACAAAAATTTATCATGATAAATGCAGCGGAATAATTTCTTGAAAAAGAGGGGGGGGTGTGCCACAACGTTTACGAGCGAGAAGACGGGCAGAGTTGCGCATCTCTTGGCGCGGCCTTTCGATCCATGGCAATTCGAGTATTACTTTTTGGGGAAATGGGATTTTTTTGCCTTCTGCTCAACATTTTGTCATTCGATATGCTCTCAAAAGAGTCATGGGAGAGGTTAACGAAGATAAATAAGAATAACTAGAGTGTCGAGCAGGAAGCGAAGTAGGGCTGAAAGCCTAGGAACGGTGGGAGGTACATGTAGAAAATGATGGCGGCGGTAAAATCTACTAAAATAAGTTAAGGAGAAATCTGGAACAGAAAATTTTAGACTTTTCCCAGGAAAAGTTCTTCCTCTGATAAAAGCTCTTGTCTCCGTGTCTGGTTCTGACATACTCCTCTTGAAGTACTCACTATTTTCGTCAATTGATTATATTTTAGATCTTTTCTATAAATAATGCCCATAATGTCACCGAAACCAAAATATATGAAAATTTAATCAGTTGTTCGTGCTGTATATATCTGTTGCCGAATAAAAGCTATTGACATTCGGAGCGAAGACTTCGAGAAGGATATTGTTATGTATATGACAAAGGACAATGTTTCTTCCAAGTTCACTTCTCCTTTCCCGATTTGTGAGAATCACGCTATTAACGCCGAGGCAGTTTCCGAAGTCTGACCTTCTCAACAAAGGTGAACGGTTTTTTCATGGACAGGACTATGGAGTCACCCCTGTAAAGACCTTCCTTGTTATGGCATTTTTACCGTATAAAATGAGTTTCGGTTTCGCTCTCATAGTGCAACGGCGACCAAAATGTTGTGAGTACATATTTTCTGTTAACTAGCCCTATTTTCAAAGATACCCTAAAGGATGTAACTTGAACGCGTGCCTCAGATTTAGCATTCACCATCTGCTTGCTCCAGATAAACGTAAGGCAAACAAGAAAATATCGGAAGCTGTTGCTACGTCACTTCATCAAAAAATCGAGAAGATAGCGATTCAAGCAGAATTACTAGTGAATTTGGTTCAGTAAGTGAGGTGGCTTAGCATCGCGAAAGCTTCGCAAATAGCCACTGGCAGTTGAATAATTCATAAGACAATCGCGAGCAGCACACTCGGCAATTATAACAAAAACTTTGCCGTGATGGTAATTGTCGACTGAGAGTAAATGGCAGCGTGGGCTATTTTCCAGGGAATTTGGGGAAATCGCGAACATTCGAGCGCGACATCGTGAAGTAGTCATTGTAGAAAAGTATTGATGAAGAGAAGAAAACATATCGAGTGACCAGGCAGGTCTTTTAAGTCCAAGCTGCACATTTTCACAGCGGTTTTCTTAAGTATGTAGAGAGCATACTGATGAACATATACGCTTTATTTTTCCTTAGCGGCCAATTGGACGCCAAATTAGGGATAAAAGCTTAATTGAGAAAGAAAGTCACCTCAAAGGCAAGCCCTGGGATTAGGCTCATTAGTAGAAACCACGCCGCGAGTGAACGTTTCGAGTCCGTACCTACAGATGTCACCCCTAAATGCGCCTTAAGGCGCTGATTTTTTCAATCATCGCAAAGCTCCACACCCACGGCAGTTGACGCGGAAATCGGCGTGCTCTCTCGTATGGTGAGCTCTTTCCGTTTCGTTTTCTATGATCGCTCCGTCTCTCGCGTCATAGCACCACATCCGACCTTATTGGAGATTAGGCCCTTAATTTTAGTGTTATCGATGATTTCTCTGGCTTTTTTCCACCTTTTTCCTTTCACTCTGTAGCTCCCATCTCGTTCTTATGTACTAATTTTGGCCTGTGGCTCATCTTTAAAAGGTGCTTGTGAGGTACAAGAGTTAGAAAAATCAGAGGAAATGGCCAAAAATAATCGAAGCGGTCCTCGGTTTGATTGCCGATTGGACGGTGGACGAGTTTAGAATAGCTGACATCATGACAAAATTTGGTCGCAAGACAAGCATGTAAAAACCATGCGCTGACTATGTGCCGCGAAGGTGTAGAAGGGTAAGGGCGACCCTTGGAACGGCACTCTGGAGGCGGGGCAGCGAACTTGGGCATTGGGTGAGTTTCGTAGAGCCTAGCTTAAACTCGTCGAGTGGGTCTTTTGCGTCGCAAAATTCGCCAAACCTGCATTGGCCATTGACTCGTTGCCTATGGGTGTGTTTTTGCGGCTAACGTATCGTACGTTCTTCCCCGAGGAGTCTTCAGGAACCCCACAAACAATGCAGCACCGAACTGGTGTGGGACCCCAAACCTAATGGCCTCAACTCATCAGCACATAGTTCCCGACTGTAGTTGCCGGAGCGTTGCGAGCTCATAGCACGCAGTATAAAATTGATCTACGCGCTCTGACAGAACTCTCAAAGTAAATATCATATACGCATCCAACATTATATATAACGCTCTGCATCCCGTCCAACATCTTCACTTTCATATCAGGGACAAATTGGTTGAAAATTCCAATGGACGTTCTTCCAACGCTCGATCAAGGACAAAGTCTGCCGTCCTCGCTAGTAAAGAGCAGTTCCATGGTCAGATGTTCTCGACCATACCGCTTGATACTCTTCTGCTCAAGGCAGAACGCAACACGAATTAATTAAATATAATAATATGGGCGGAAGTGGTGTAGTGACAAGTGGCGCGCTACCACGCGAGCGGTCCGGGGATCAAATCCTGGGTCGTGAGTCGCCCGGGCCAACCAAGCCTTCCATCCCTCCGGGGTCGGTTAATTGGTACCAGACTTGTCTGGGAGGATAAAAACACTGACTTGAACATCGGCTGGCCCCCGCAAGTCATTGTATAGGCCACATCGCATTCAAATGCCACTGCGAATGTACAAATGGAAGTAGAATGCGTGCCGCATCCCAAAAAGGGATTGATCAACGGCAAATGCTTTATCCTTATCCTTTTGTATAAATATGATATTTTCAGATATTTGCCCTTAAAAATTTGTTGGTATAAGGAAGAAGGATAAAGCATTCGGCGTTGATCAAATCCATTTTGGGACGCAGTGCGCATTCCGCCCAGACAACTCTGGTACCGACCCTAGAGGAATGGAAGGCTTGGTTGGTCCGGACAATGCACGACCCAAGATTAGATCCCTGGATCGTGCATTGCGATCGACCGATCATCCCTCGCATCGTAAGTGCGCCACTTGCCACTACACCACTGCCACCCTGTCTTGTTGGTTACATCTCGCAATTAAATTTCACTCAAATTCGGGAATTTATTGAATGTGGTTGCAGTGTCCTTGATGGGAGCCAGCTGATATCTGAGTGTTTTAAGACATCACAGAGCAGAGTATCACTAGGTTGATTGTGAAAGATGGACATAGAAGCTTTGAACTGCCCCCTCTCTCGCTTTTTTCCTTTACAAGTTGGTTAAGTCGGACGTTGACCCATCAATTATTGTGACTCAACTGAGGACGACTGCTGCCTTTTTAGCGTCTGATAGTATTTCTATTCGAATATGCTCTGTCCAAGCGCGTCCACTGGACGTATAGAAATAAATAAATAAATAAAATATAGCGAAGACCATTACTCTTCATAAGTGCGAAGCCGCTGCAGAAATCTCTGCAAGATTGTCACGATGTAAAATGTCAGCAAAAGTAATGGGTAATTTGTCAAGAGTGGAAAACATATGTGTTTTGCAAGCAGGCTCCAATTGTAAAACGATACGTGAATGACCCAGCGAGGAAATCCTCGTACGACAGTTGGCCGGCACCTATTCCGTTGAAAACATTTTCTTGCCAAGCCGTGGTGATTTCAGCCAATTTCGAGGACTGGGACCCTCAGATGAAGGGATAAAGGGGAGAATAGAAGAAAGTGTGCCATAAAATGATATTCTGCTCGGATGATCCAACATTTTTACAGAACCTAGGCAGATAAGACCAATCAAATAGTAATCGATAAAAATAAATAAAAATCAGTGAAAAATCGCTTATTTCTAAGTAACTTCTTCTTTCCTGTAACTATAGGGCGTCGTCTGGAAGCAAGGAAAGTAAATAAACGAATAAATTAATTAATGCAGAAATAATGCAGAAAGCTTATTAATTAATCAATTAAAATCTATTGTATATGATCATGCAAGATTCGCAAAACTCGTAGATATCTGCGCAGCGAGATTCAAAATCACGAATTCAGCAGACTCAAACAAGCGCAGCAGGGCAATCTACTCATTTGTGTGCCTAGGAATTAGCCCAGCCCAGAAAACTCAAAAAAGGTTGCCAGAGGTAGTGTTACGACCCTTAGGCAAATAAAGATCTCCGGAAAGTTTTGCCTAGAGAGGCTGGGTAGTAAAGACTGATAAAAACAGGGAGGCCATCATTTGAAGGGATAAAGCTGAAGTTAGGTGTACTACGTACTAAACTTCAACGAACAATGCCCTCGTAAACAATCTCGTAACTTTTTCGAGGATGGAAGGATTAGCTGAGTCATAAAAGCAGAGAGATCCGAAGGTCTTCAGACATTAGTTGTAAGTTTGCGACACAGAAGCAGATAAGGTGAAGACTGACTGGATCCACTTCTTGAAAAGGAGGCTAGTTTTTTAATCACAAAGGGAAAACGGGAGTGCTAACCTGGAAGCTCCAGGTGAAAGGTAAACGAGAGTCATGGGGGTTTCATCCAAAAGTTCCAGAGCTGCTCAGCTTAATGGTCAAAAAACGGAAAAATTTACGATCGCCCTCGAACAGGTAATGAGAAAGGAGAGAGAGAGTGGGTATGATCCTTGTCGTGCTACATATAGTATAGTATCTAGCTATAGTAGCTCCAGCAGACGTAAGGTTGTTCCAACAGCTCATTGTGTCAGAACAGTGTATCACAAAACATGCATAATTCCCTATGGCTCATCACCAGTCCAATTTTCAGCAAGCCTCACAAAAGTCATAATGTCTAGGGCAAGCACAGTGATTTTACATGAGAGAGGGGAAGGGCAGGCATTTTTGATCCACAGAAGCGATCGAAATATTGGCCTATGAGACTTCTCTTGATATTTCTCTTTTACCAAACCCTACCTTAAGGTTTTGAAATGTTAGATAATTCTGTCCAACGCAAGTGAGATGGGAACGCCGGTTCCAGAATACGGTAGGCGCGTGTGTGTACATGAGGACTACAGTCCGCTACAATAGTGTCATGAGAATATGTAGAGGGAATTGGTTAGTCAGGGGTAATGTAACCTTAC
>MU873046.1:0-13207 GCA_036418205.1 Ostertagia ostertagi | reverse complement strand
GGTTTACGGAGTTAGATCGTTACCAGGAGAGTCTTCACAGTGTGGAGCGCTTTTTTTTCGGACCAGTCGTTGTTCGTTTGCTGCAGAGCTCAAGTGGATTACAAATCGGAGGTCCATTTTCGCTGGGTGGCTCCTGAAGTCCGAACAAGTAAAATAAAAAAAAAATCGGAAAAATTTGCATGGATTAGGCAGTTTTACGCGTTAAGGTGATGTACGGAGTTTCCAGCGAAAGAGTACTCCGTTCTGGTAATGAATATAACACCTGTTGCTGGCGATGGCGCGATTTGAAGAAAGTTCGTAAGCTCCAACAAAGATACAAATCTTCACGGGAACTGGACCTGTACCACTTCTTCACCACGTATTGGCCTACACGGGACCGCTCTGCGAAAACATATAAGCGTTCTCGAAAAGTGCTCCCACGCGGATGCGATCTTAATAGCACCTATAGTTTAAACTCAATCCGACTACCCACCTCCTACAGTCAAGAAATTTGTTTCGATCTATAAATGTTTCATGTCTAGCTTGTGTTTAGCAGTAGTGGCAGTTTCGGGTGCTATGCTGTCAAAAATAATGACTGCAGCGGAAAAGCTAAAATTGTCATGGAGGTGGGACTTTCGCAGCGTGATGCTGGAAAATGGGCGTTTTTCGAAAGCTTGACGCGACAAGGTGTCGGGATTTATTTGAGAGAAAATTGCCTGCAACGCGTTCTGGAACTGCTTAACATCCTGCAGATCCTGTTTACACCGCGCTATGGCTATGCAGTGCCTCGTTCGCAGAAACACTTAAATTGCACGTAAAGCAGATCGCTTTAACAAGCCGTAAGGTGATTTTATGTTTTGAAGAACTTCAGTCAACCACCCCCATTACGCCACTTCAATAATCTTTCATTGGATGGATAGAGTTGTATGCGAATGTAACCAGTATGCCGTTAACATGGCTCGAAAGTGCCTTCAGACGCATAGCGATCCGAAAAAGCTCTTTCTGGATGGCCTTAAGTGGCACTCCTTCCACACATTATGCAACGGTAGTATGTCTGCGCCCTCTCGTACAGCGTGCTGTCTCGCGTGTTCTCTTCGATCGAAGCCCCATATTTCTTTGAAGGCACCGATTACGATAGATCTAAAAGGGGTTCGAGGGGACGTGGAGGTCTGAATAATACGCCAATGGCGAAAAAATAAGCAAAATAGTACCCCTTTGATTGCCCTTTCATTTTCGACCATGGATGAGCGACGGTAAAGAACGACGTTGTTCGGACGTGTTAACCCCGATAGCCGCCATCATGCCAACAAGCATAGTGTTTTGATTGATAAGGCATTACATGGGCAAGTTGGAAGATACAGCTCGATAAAAGGGAAATTGGGGTAGGTGTGGCACTGAATGTGACGTGCACATTAGATAGACTTGCCGCGATAAACTGTTCCGAGCACACATTCGCTGGTAGTATCAGCAACAGCATCTGATAACATTTGTTCTTTGCATTCCACCAGCAGACTTCTATCAGTACACGCTCAATTCCGGTCACACACTACCCCAACTTTGCGGATATCAAGTTGGAAAGTACCGGATAAAAGGGAAACGATCTCCCAAAATGAAAAGCCAAAGACAGCTCGCCCAAGTCATCATCTGAACAAGTGGGCGTAACGCTGCTGGAGGCGGAGTGCTGCGGAGGTCCTGCTCAGCAACCACAGCACCTTTCGCCGTGGAAGCGCCACACATCGCTTCCTTGGCAGCCAAGTAATTGCTCCGTGTGGCGCAGGTTCTCCCCCGATGCGAAAATTCCTTATCGTAATCGCTTCCTTTAAAACCACAGTCAAGTTCAGGACGAGGGGGGCTTTTGATTTGAGTGATTTGATCTTTTCTTTTGCTGCTTTCCTTCACCCCCGGTCTCCTTCTAATATCCACTTCTATGTACTTCGAGATGGCAATAAACCACAAATTTTGGAAACGGACCCTATTATGTCATGCCGGTGGCAAGCTTTCGTCACTCTGACTGCCTTTAATGCCTCAAGACTGAGAGGCAAAATTACATGGCAGAGCACTCATTTCTTACACCTACCAATCTATTAACTCTAACAAGGTGTGGATGAGAGAAGGTCTAGATGGTGGTAGCTTAAACAAGAAGTGGATATCAGTCCAGTTTTGAGTGAGGGTATCATTACTATGGGGTTACGCAAGTGGACTAATGAAGCACCATGTATGTACCTACTATCCATTTACTTAAAGCGAGAAATTACGATAAAATTTCTGTGCAGCATGGAAGAACGAGCAGCACTTCAAGCAGTAGCTAGAGCCCAAAGGAATCGAGATGTGGCCTTTTTGTGACTAAAGGTGCGCTCGTTGCAGCGCCCTGGGGCTGCCAATCCTTTCTGAGCTCCGCCTCCGCCTGTGCTCCGCCCCTCAGCAGATCGCTGTTCGATTATCATTCTGATAAGGTATGCCACTTCGAGCGCGTATCCAATTTTTTTCTCATGGAATGCTATATCAATCAAGGTATGATCTCTGGTGGTATGATGGCAGCTATGGTTTAACGAGTGCCGACGACCTCTTAGTTGGTTGCCAACTCGTCCATTATCGGAGGTCAACGGGCAGAGGAAGTGGTCCCATTTTGCGCGTTTTTGATCCTATCGCAATCTCTCGCTTTAAGTTCAACACTAGGGACCGGCTCAATACTGATCCTTTTGAATACAAAACATGAAAAGACGAGTATGAAAAAAAGACTTATGTATGTTAACAAAATCGCATAATCTTCGAAAGCACATAATTAAAATGGACGGGTAATGTCCGCAAGAAACAATTCGTAATATGAACTTTTCTGGGACTCTCGTGTCGTGAGGGAACTTTAGAGAATACTGATCTGGAACTATGGGAAAATCATGCGGTCCTTTTTTTCTCTGGAACCTCCACAAATAAAAAAATGACCATCAATCAAGTGCCACATGTCAGATTTCAGAAGGGAAGTTTGAAGAATTGCAAGCCCTGGCTCTGCAAGAAATAGCTTGGTCGTCTAAAGGCAAGTCAAATGAGGCATCATCGGCTCTGGGATTGTCCTTAAACAGACCGAGAAAAATGAACTGAACTCGTTCAAGAACTATAGAAGAAGTGGAGGTACCTCGCAGGATATTCACCGCTGAGAGTGATCCGCGAGGCAACTAAGGGCGATTACTCTGTGCAAGTGATTTTACTACGACCGCACCGGTTCAGTGTAATGCATCACGTCACGGGCGAGATGTTTTTTCGTGTTGTCATGATGCAAAGAGTCGTTGAACGACCAACTGCACGGCTTGTAACCCATTAGAAAACTAAACACTCTAATAAATCAACCATTTACACGGTGTATTGGTGTGTTGGTATGTCCTTCCGTCTTTCTACCAGTCTGCGAAATGCCCGTAGTTGTGACGAGGAAAACGACAGGAGGAAGCAACAGAACACATAAACAAGACAAAGTGAGATAAAATGTTGTTCGTGGGTTACACCCCCACTATCATAAACAAATAAGAGGACTTCCCGTAATTAGTACACGGGCGGCCACCTTACAAGGTAGCAGAGTTTCACCTGGGGGTTGAGCATGAGGAAGACGAGCTGCGCGTTCAGGATCGGGGGGGGGGGGTTGAGTTGAGCACAGAACTTGCTTATACATGAATAATGAATGTCAACGTGCTTGATCCTTAAGACTATAATGCCTTTTTCCATGATCTTTTCCTTTTATTTTCTTCTTTCGTTTGTTATTGTTTCAACTAATTACTTTAATTATGCATTCGGCTCATTGCGAAACCACCTAAATATACTTGCTAAACAGCATCTTGTGTAAAGCGTCGCCTTAAATCTTCTTCTGTATCCCCGTCTATATGTTTTTACCAATAAACAGATTCTGAGCAAATGTACGATTCTATACTATTAGGTCGGTCCACAATTTTTGAGAACCTTTGGTGTTTTTCGATTTATTACTTATCTTATTTCTCTGATCTACTTATCCAGCATAGTATACATCATTATTATTAACAACATATCGCCAATGCGAGGGTGGGTATTCAGTGCCTCTCTTGTGGACTTTCATAGAGTTCTGATCGAAGGAAAATTGTAGTCCCGAATCAGTTCTCAACCCAATCTGACATCATCAAGTTCCTGTTGGTTTCCTATAGTTCCTTCGGATGACCATCTATAATACTCATTGGTGATGTGGACTGGGTGCAGTGTGCTAACAAATCCACGAGCCGCAGTAGATTTGCTAAACGATTCGGGAGTTCTGACAGTACAAACCCAACTCCCTCTGAATTCGAACTTCCTGAGTCGTTGGCGCAATACGGGAGGGCCTTTGCGCTGAAGACCGGCATCAACTAATACCAGTGTCAGTGATGGGAAGAATCGTTGACAGCTTGATGGCAACGCCTTCAACTTGAAAGCAAAGGAAGACAAAATCTATTTTTCTCTGAGGTCGTTCGAGCCCGCCTTGCTAAGAAAATTCCTAAAAAATTGGAGACTCTCGGGCGGTCAGTTCTTTTAGCTCCGCCTTATAGCACTAATCCTGCGTCAACGAACGACTCTCTCTCAATCACCTTCTGGAGAAGAAATCTCACTTGAATCACCATAAAGTCAAAATCGACATCCAATATTTCTTCGATCAGAACTCTATGAAATTCTACAAGAGAGGACACTGAATACCCACCCTCGCATTGGTTATATGTTGGTAATAATGGTGATGTATACTGTGCTGAATAAATACATCAGAGAAATAAGATAAGTAATTAAGTCGAAAAACACCAAAGGTTCTCAAAAATTATGGACCGACCTAATACATTTATTGGGTTTGGAGCATAATATCGTTGCGTTTTTTTTTTCGAGCTACGAATTGAGTTCAATACAAGAGTCACCCAGGAAACCACATATATCATTTGAAAGTACTTCTTCTGCTCTACAATAGCATGTTTGGCATTTTCTTCTGTACTGTAAGTGTACTACAGATATGGCGCTTAGAAGTTGGAGAATGAAAGCTGGGCGAAAATCTATGTGGAGAAAAAAGCTGCCAAAAGAGGAGTTTTTCGGAAATCCATCGTCATCATCGAACCTTACTCCGGTCGACCCTTAATTTCAAATCATATTCACGTCGTACAAATTGAGAATAATGAGGATTTAAAAACGGGCTCACTACCCTTTTTTGATTTCTAAACCCGGTAATTTCTTGCGAAATGGAACCAAAGTCGTAAATAATGACGAGAAGAACATCACTGATCAGTTTTATGCTTGGCTTTGCTTTTGGGTTTTGCTTTAAACGTTTTTGCCGAATGCGAGCGCTACGATATTATGCTCCGACCCAATATTTGGATTCCGATACAACTTGTCAGTCAAAAAAAATCTGCCCTTTTACTATATTTCCAACTGCTCCCTTTGCTAGCTCTGTTGAATAACAGAATGATCAACCCTAAATTGATTACAGAAACCGTCTGACCTCAAAACGTTGCCAGCTGAAATCTATACGCCGTCCGAGCCACCAGCTTGCGGTCTCCTCATCGACACTGGCAAAGAATACCTTCTTGCAGGTATATTTTATTGTCACCTATTTTCGGAAGCGCGACTCAAAGGCACAATTAGTCAATGAGATGAAGCGCTAGTATGAGAAAGGTAGAGAGATCACAAGCATGCTGTTCGCGCAAATTTGCTTCTGAAGTCGCTAAGGCTTCAGGGTTTACATAGACGTCGCGAGCCAGTTCCTCTCTCGCCCTCTTGTCATCGATTCTTTTCCCTCTCCGCTTTACTTGGTGTCTCTTATCCTGTGGTCTGTCTCTTACAACCTTTCACAGCTTGGAGAAAATAGGCCTCTATTTTTGTGGTTTAGTGGTTTCTTTTCCTTTATTCATCACTGCTGATACATTTCGTACCTTCCAATTTCCCTTTTGAGCGAAACAACCCACCAACTTGGTCCTGGTGAGTGCCTCGTGTTCCTAGTCGCTTTTAAGACACGACAATGTATGTTAACGAAGCTCAAACAGTCCAATTTTTTATGTGCTTACTGCTTTTCCTCTCTTGTCTTGACCACCTTGACTAGCACATGTTTCAGCTAACTGAACCTTTGGATTATGACATTTTCCCTTTTTTTGAAGCTGCGCCTTACCAGGAAGGTCCTTCAGGTTGTGCTCCACTTTCAAAAACGGTCCTTTGCATAATGTTAGGGCATATTTGCGGCGCGCCAAATCATGGTTCATTTTTCCTAGCGGTCCCCTGAATGCCCGTAAGGTGCTCAAGAAGAACAAGCGCTACACCGCTTGGCACCAATTTTCGGTACAAATCTACTTTGGGTCACTGGTGGTCCCTCTGGTGATATGACATCCATTACTACTCGCAGGTACATTTTGCGACTCATGAAAGCGTCAAACGAAAATGTAAAGCTTTGTCGTCACAAGGGAATCTAAGCCATAGACCGATCTTTTTTCCCTTTGGAATGCTGCTCGGGAAAGCTGGAGGACAATTACTATGTACGACTGTCTGCATGATCCAATAGAACGTGTTGGAAAAGCAAAAAGTTATGTACTCGGAGAGACCAAAATTCGCTACATTTCCTTTCTTTAAGAATTTCCGATGCACCCTCGTATAGTTGTCGATTCCGACAATTCAAATTTTTTCTGGTGATGGCAGTAATTCCCCGGAAGTTCGAACCTTGTACGTGATATTGATCGCTTTCAGGTAAAATTCACAACGGTACACTGCTAACTGTGCTGTGCGGTCAAGTGCTTGTCGACAATCCCGCGGAAGAACTCTACGAGAATGTGCTTGAGTGGAAGAAAGTGCCTAAGCAATTACAAGAGAAACTTACTACATTCAAATGCTGACAGTAATAAACTTTTATACAATAATCTGCTCCTTCCAATAGTTTAATATTTCATTCTTTTCTGTTGGCTAATTTCTACAGCTCTCACTTGAGCGATTGTTTTAAACGTAGTGCAAAGCTCCTACAGTGGCTGCGTTGTGAATGTTTGGTAGAGGCAAGCATATGTAGAATTGGAAGAGAAATATGAACTCTGTGAAAAGGTGCATAGATATGATTTGATCATCAGCTGAACCCCCTCCCCCCTCCCCAGAAAATTAGTAAGGTGAGATCTAGAGACTTTTTTTTGAGCCCGTATCTGAACTTTTCCGTGGAATTCTGACTTTCTCCGAATCTCCTATTCCGAAGATTTCTGTTTCTCCAGTTTCCCAGTTACGCATAAATCCATTTCATGGATTCTTCAATGTCGCTTTTTATCAGGAAGACCTCTGAGATACTCCTGTCGCAACACTCTTCTCGATGTTTCGTCAAGGAAATGAGCGCTTTTTCTAGAAGAAGTGAGCGTTTCTGTGTAGGCGAAGTTTGCTATTTAATATCGGGACTCTTTGCAATTTTCGTGCTTCTCCTGGCTGTAAGAATGCCAAAACAGACTTTTATTCCATAGTTAGAAGCTGATTGATCACACTTTGCTTAACTCAAGTCCGATCCTCCCAGATGAAAATTGAAGAGTACCTTCGAACCTATTGAACAACTTCGCCTTCTGCACGTGCAACATCAGAAAAATTTGCCACGGAAAGATGCATAACGAGTTCCTCGATAGATCCTGGACCGTTACGAGCTGTCTGAAATGCAGGTCGGGTGTGGTCTTAAAGCAGAAGCAACTTTCTCTGGATAACTGTCCAGCAGTGAATCGTTGAGGAAATTAGATAGCAGTTCAAGAGCGAAGCAATTTCGTCAGGCTCCATTAAGCTTGACGGCGATGGTATATGACTTCATTTTCTGAAAACGGTGAGGCAGTGAGCAAGTGCTTGCTTCTGCTGCTGAACGGACATACAGGGCTATTTTCCTGTATGAATTCTATCAACGAGTATACCTATGTACTTGGACAAAAAGTTTGCTGCTGTGCGCCATGAGCAAAAGTCTTTTTTTGTGCTCCGCCCCTCCGTACATCTATCGCAAGAAGACAGCGATGTAATGAGGGTTGAAACCGCAGATAGAGAAAATGGCATAATCGGAGTCCCTTCCTTGAAAACTCACGCGGGGGTTTTCTGACTCGCATCAACAGAAGCATTTTAAGCCGTGTTTAAACGTCGAAGCGAAGAAGCATTGGGATTCACATAAGTAATTCGTTCGTCGTGCTGATCCCGTTGCTGTGCTGCTCCGTGTAGGGTTGTGTCGTGACCCTCTAAACTGGTTTTGACCTCTCGAAACGGATGAGTTCTTCAAAGAGATCCTACAAGAGAATACATTGCTTGTAATTCAAGATCGGGTTTCGAAGTCGGTCATTCACCTTCTCTTGGATAATTTTGGGATGGATGATTTGGATTGATTTTCACTCCTCTTCATTAGCTGTATTCGGTATCCTATTATTATTACACTAAAGTTAAAAGAACCCTACAGCCATGGTGAAGGAACGATTGCTATGTTTACTAGCATCTGCGACTCATCTTGCTTTGGTGATCTGGCTTTTCTGATATCGCCCCAACATCTCTTCAACTTATTCTAGCCAATCCTGGCAATGATCAGGTGATGGTCTCAAAGGACGTGAGAGGCTTCACAATACGTTCAGAAGATCCAATGTGGGCTTATTCTCGTGATATCGCTTCAATTTATCGTTACATAGTGCTTCAACACTCTACATATGAATGCTTAAAAATTATGTTTTCCTATCGATGTATAGTAGCGTTTTTTGTTTGCGAGTTAACCTCGATCAAAGTTTATTTGCACATGCGGTAATACGTTGCTTAGACATAGTGCACCTCTGCGTGCATCATAAATAAATCAGATTGGTCCCCCGTCAACCGCCGGGACGTTGCTTCCTGCGTAAGCTTCACGTCTTCCGCTATTCACGTCAGAGTAATACGTCAACACGGATATAGCCCTCCCTCTTGAAAGCGGTTGTTCTCCCTCCCTGCATCCTCTCCCTCCCACCACCTCTTCTACCCTCCCTCTTGCCCCTCCGGCGGCCACGGTAGCACCATGTCCTCCCTCCCTTTTCTCCTCCTTCCCTCCTTCCCTCCCTCTTCCACCCTCTCTTCCCATCTTCCTCCTCCACCTTCCTGCCTTCCCTCTTCCTGCCCTCTCCCTTCTACCCCCTTCAAGTAAGGTGGTAACTGTGATTCATAGTGATAGCTGATAACTGGTAAATTGCTGTAATTAGCAAATTGATAGAATACAACTGCAACAGGCTAATCATTTCATTGGCAGAAAACATTTACATTTTGTGGAGGCCGTCGTCACTTGTGGTGTGTGGTCTGCACTCGACGCACTTCTGGTTTTCTGAAACGGACGGTGTGTATGTTTGGCCTCCAAAATGAAGTGACAAGGAAACACATGTAATGAAAAAAGGCTGGTAAAACCTAGCTCGCAAGACTCGAGCATCAACCTCCTCCAATGACATGATTGTGATAAACACCATCGGATAATACACATCGACTATGTTAACACATATTGAACACATTACCGGTCATTTCATTTGGTGCTGCAGTGGCAGCTGAGGGCAATGAAGCGAGGAGGAGAGGATAATGAAATGAAGAGGAGGAACAATTCAGCAGACCTAAGGTACAGTTAAGATGTCGCTCTGGACGTCTAGGTGGTTTGAGGGACCAATTTGGTGTAGGTCGATGCAGGCACGAGAAATTTGGATCACCTTAAAAATTTGGTTCGAAATCGAACGGCCATGATATGTATAGAGATTTTGCTCCCTGTCCATGAAGTTATCCTTTCCAATTAGTCTCAAATGACGCCACACGTTTTGATCGAAAGCAGTGTCGGGAACTTCATTCTGCATCATGCAGTTGAAGGACGATAAAACACACTCACATTTACAACCTTGCGTTTTCTTCATATTTTTCTGGGATCGCAAGAGATGTGGCTGAATTCTGGAAGGGAGAAAAATGTATCTGAGTATGATGACAACTATCACAGCAATGTGACCAGTCTATTCAATGGTGGCCAGATTATTACAGTAGCCAAATAAAGAGAATCTGCACAAAAGTATTGCACACATATGTATGAATATCATGTTGATGAAACTTCTTGGAAAACTTCCACATAAGCAGGCACAACGTAGAGTTGTAGGAATTTTCAGTTACGTACCAAACAGAATCGTCTGAGTGCCATGGTGTAAAAGGAAGCTACCATACGATGGGCAATGGCTCGATCTCTCAGCTATCGCTTTAACCCTTAGACTACAACTTTTTTGAAACTGTGCTATCGATGTGTTTGGCGCAGTAACTGTCGCTCCCGGCAACAACTAATCATCTATAGAATTTTGGCTGGAGTACGCTGGGTTTGGTCCAGAATTTGATCCAGGGGCCATACTCGCGGTGTTGCCACCACACCATCCCCGCTCAAATAAGTATTTTGAAAAATAAATTTGCAACTTGATTACTATTGACAAATGCACATTTTTCACATTTCAATAGTGGAACGAAGCTAGTGCTGGATTGGGACCACACTGTAAAGGCGCTTCGAATCCCACCGGCTGCTTCTGCCTCCGGAAATTTACCTCGACTTCTACTTCTACTAAAAATCATGTCGTCAAAGGAGTCTTCTAATCCCACTTACGCACCACCCGAATTTTGGAAGTTTGATGCTGTAGAACGCCGCGCTGTCCTCTTGCTGGTTTTTGCTTATGAAATGTCTTCATCTCTCATCGGTCTGTCTGCCTATGTTGCGCTTATGACATAAATTAGGGAGATCCTAAGACCAATGGAGCGAGTATTGTGAGTTTGGAAACCTAAATTATTTTGGGAGCTGCGCACACTGAGCAGTGACCTGCGAAATGGCTTGCTTTATTGACTTATCCAGGGTAACTCGCTTCGACTTCTGAAGATTTGCTGACAGAGTAAGAATTACCAAGTTTCTATTTGTGCACAATTCCGCCATCAAGCGGGCGCTTCCGATCTCAATAAGTCCAAAACTGTGGTAGTGTCTTTGACTACGGAAGTGGTACACATGTGTACCACCAGTAGTCAAAGGGATAAAGGCAAACCCCGGGATTGAAAGGGGCCGATGGTTGCAGTCCCATAAGGATGAGCGCCCTAACCGCGCAATTTTTGCGACGAAGCTGGAGTGATCTAGGTAGGTACGGACCTTACAATTTCCCTAGCGGTATCCTTCCTACTAGTCGGGCTAATCCCGGGGTTTGCCTTAAATGAACTAAATTTGCTGGTGGATGCTCCTAGTCTGACCAGCCTCTCGAACTGCAAAGAGGTTCTGTTAACGAAGAAATGGTATCTGATGTTACGTCTTGCCCTGCGAGCAACCACCTTCATTGAACTACCCTCGTATTAGATAACCGCGTACGTCGACTCCTAAAGGGCAAAAACTTGTCGGTTTGAAACCAGTGTTGAAAATGAGGGGTTTCGGAAGGAAGAAGGCTAAACTTCTCTCTCTTAGCGCAGCAGTTATTCGAATCTCATTACCCCCTCGACCCGTTTTGGTCAAACTGCTACCAGCTCTTGCCGAAGCGTCACTGAAAAGTTACTAAAAAATTTATGAATTTAGCACAGCGCTCGCCTAATAGAATCTTCGCATGTTGCTCGCTCGGAAGCCTCTCGTTGAATTATGAGTATTTCAAGTGTACTCTTATTAGGAGGAAAGGCCTGCTTGAACCCAGCAAGGTGCGAATATTTCAAAGTAGGTAAGCCGGAAAGCTTTTTTTATAAACTATGGTAAAGCCAACAAGAATGCCATACTCGCAAGCAGGGTGAATATCGGTCGAGGAAATCCTCGACAGGGGGGTCGTACCTGTTCGGGCTGGGTCATGGGGGGTCGTACTCTTGGGGGTCAGTAACAGAAGTGGTATCATGGTGCAGATAGGTAAGAGGGTATAGCGCAGCAGAAAATGAAAATATCTGAAAAAACATGATATTAAATTTTCTTTGCAGGTTCAGTCGCTCCATTCCTCCACCTTCATGAGAAGGGCGTATTTGAAGGCAGTACAAAGAATGAAAGTGCATCCCCGCAAAGAAGACTGCCACATGTGCGCACGCGCTGCAAAGGCACCTCCTCTGCCTATCGCTCGCTCCTTCTCCCTTAATACCTCGCTGAGAATGACACTGTTGTTAGGGACCCTGTCGCAAAAACGACAACCGTGAAGGAAAAGCCCTGGGCAAATGAAGTTGTTCTTTAGGTTGTAGGAGTTACGAAATGCGTTTACTACAATGCAGCTTCTGTCAACTGGTCATGATCATATGACACCTTCGAATCGATTCTGCAACTTCGAGTGAGGTCGGATGCATGGCCTATACTCAGACAAAATTCGATGATGACGATTGCCCCTTTTCCTATTGCTTATGTTGGGAGGATGTTTTCTAGACCCATTTCAAGCGTTGCCAACAATTACACTTGCAATGGTGAAGGAGGGAGCGGATTTTCAGGTGGCCGGATCCGTCCTCGATACATACTCGACGCAGATATCTTCTCAACTAGGAAATGTAGAAGAAAGCTAAGAAGACCATCAGAAAGCGCAAACCTTCCGCTTTCCAAAACTATCTTCCCTTTTTCAGGACCTTGCGGCATTAGAGAGATATTGCTTTTGAAGTGGCAAAAACTCGCGTGAAAATTTCAGCGTCCTCGACGTTTACTCGACGAAATTTGAGAGACCCTATCTTTCTGCATGGAAGGCTTTCAGAGCAATTTTCAATACTTCTTGGAAACGCGAAATCCAGCTCTATCTAACCCTACCTCAAACTGCTTCAAAGGTTATGAAATGGAGGAATGCAACCTTTTCATCGAGGGTGTAGATTTCGACGTTTTTTTTTTCGGGATTTCAGCAAATCTGACCCAGTGACAATCGCGCCGCAGCTGCCGTTGAATCGGCCGTTGATTGATACACTCGGCTGTTTTGATATACTCAAGCAAGAATCAAGATTGAATCGCAACCCCGTGCCTTCAGGATTTCTGTGCATTTCTGAACGAACCTGACTTTGAGGTCACACAAAGTTAATGCCTCTTTCCTCGAGTCGATATTTCAGTAAATACACAAAAGTGTGCAGCGATGAAAGACAGTGCAGGATTTTTTTTGATTTAATTTTGCAGGATTTATTTTTTGATTGATTAATTGAATTAATTTGCTCTGTTAGAGGGGGTCGTGCCAGGATCTCGATTTCGGGGGGGGGGGTCGTACTTCTGCGACCACGTACTCGACACGATTTTCACCCTGCTCGCAACAGTCTTCCTGTTCTGGAAATTTGATAAGAGGCAGGCATAAAGGAGAAATCG
>MU873045.1:1971-16142 GCA_036418205.1 Ostertagia ostertagi | reverse complement strand
CATTTAAGTTGTGTGCTCAAATGGTAGCATTATTTGTGCACATTTCTCACTTTGTTGAGGCAGCTCGCGTTAGAGCGCCTGCGCATAAGAGGCGAATCGCTCCATCCATTTGTTACTGTATGTGCATGAGTGATTTCAATCTTCGAGTTATCACAATTTACTCAATCACAAGGAATTTTTTGCTTCAACAACAAGTTTTGCAAGCAAAAACGAGGCCTTAGCCATGGGTAATCGCATAGCACCGGTGTTAGCAGTCATCTTTCCTGGACCACATATTGAAATCTCCATTAAAGGCAAAGTTCGGGCTCAGACCCACCTAAGAAGCCCTTACCATGGCTAGAAGTGCTGGGTACGCAAGTGCAAAGGTAGCGCCACCTTTCTACATCGAAACGCGTCACTAGGACCCTAGGCGCCATGGACTTCTAACAGACTCCACCAAACTTAACATGGTCCGCCCACCGTTCGATATCTTGTCTGCGTCGCTGCGTTGATCTGCTATGCTCTCTCGGACTTCTCTACCGCTCACATTATCTCTCATCTCCCTGCCTGTCTTTTGAACTTCTCCACAGCATAGAGCAAAATGCTCGTATTTCCTGTGTATTTCAGGATTTTTTTCTCCACTGGCGGTCCACCTCCCATCCCTACTTTCACATTTGAGTGGAATCAACCCATCAATGTAATCCTGATTCTTGCCTTTAAGCAAAAGGAATAGCATACGATCGTTAGCTATCTCAACCCCAACAAGGTCTGTCGCGAAGCTGTCGTCCGTACCTATGCTGGGTATATTTCCCACAGCAGAACATGCTTTCCCACCACATTATTAACGTCAGTGATTTTTTCACGCACTTTTTTCCAATAATTACTTTCTCTGTTGTCGAGCTAGAACTAGTGAGTTGTCCGATTTGCGTAGGTTGGATAGGGACAGGCGCTGACTCGTGTCAGTGCTTCATTTCCGTTATGCAACCTGCAACCTTTACACTAGCAATCATCATTAGCGACTATTTCCAGGTAACAATATCCATATATAACCCGAGAGTTAATGAGAAACTTGTTTCTGTGCGTCACGGGTTCCCATGACAAACACCCTGAAAGGTGGCGCTGAATGAGCTCATTTACAGATTTGTTTTGTCGTTGCTTATTGCTTACTTCATTCGATTTTTTCTCCTGGTTTCTCGTTTTACACTGGGAAAAGCAGGAATTTTTGTACCTAACGGGCAATACAGAAGCCCCGCCTCGGCGATGTAAGGCCGGCAGCTGTCAGAATAGTCTTGGATCCACTTTTCAATCTCCGCCCTAGGCTCACGCCACTAGACGTTCGAAATATATCGAAAGAGCTAGGAATATGGGTCGGCGCCCAGAGGAGGCTGAAAGGCTCACTTGCTTTACACAGCTTGCCAAAAGTTGATACACCATTTCTATTTTTTTTTTCTTATTTATTTATTTTGAGCTATTTCGTCCGATGAGGGAAAATTTAGGGATCTTGCGTTTTGCCTTCGAATTGTGTAGCTTGGTTTTTGAAACTCGTGCTCTTGCCTTATCAGTTTTCATTTTCAACCCATGAATGATCTGAGATAAGGATAGATCTTTTGGAAGCAGGAGAAGAAGTCTTTGGAGAAATTCCTAGTCTTTAGACGTCAGGTACTTACCGATTACCGCTGCAGATCGCCACGCAATCATCAACCATCCAACCGGACACCAACGTGTTTTGAACCTGAGGTGAGAAGGTGCCCGCGGTCCTCACATATTTCTCCTAACCAGTTTTCTCAATCATTCACTCACACAAACCCTGTGATGATTATGGCTTGATTTAATGTCGTCGAAATGGGGTAAAGACCCTGTGAAAATGTTCATGAAGTTTTTTCATGACACATTATCTTTTCTGAAGTTATGATTCATAGAGGGTATTCTTTGAAACGGGTTACGATATTATGAGCGGTAGTCCAAAATCGGTGAAAATGACTAGAAATAATGTTCAGATTGAATCATTGCTGAGTCATAACAACAAACGTAGGAGGAAGTGTGCGGCAGTCACAAACGCAAGGACCCCCCCCCTGCGAGTCCCGCTTTCGAATAATTGAACCTTTGATCTCTTTTGAGGCCCTCGTTCTTGATACCATCCGGTAGCATGGAAATGCCCACAATGTTTATTCATTGTTCGACGCCACTCACGCATTTAGTCTACAGCGACAAAAAGCCGTGAAGTTAGGGCGCGGCGCATGCCCTAGGGCTTTTCCTACAGGGAATCGCCAACTACAAGCGCTTGGCAGTCGACATCCTGTGATCATTCTTACTGATCTCCTAGTTGAGTAATGTTGTTTAGAAGTGAAAATCATGAGAAGTAACTTGTTCGAAAATGTTCCGAAAGGTTGCTGCAGTCAGTAGCCGAATGGGACGATGCAGTGGACGTTTGTCTGGCAACTGTATCTATATCGCCGTGACTTTCTGTCAAGCGAACTCCCATTTCGGGGCTGATACTGTCCATTGCAAAAGAATTGAGTCGAATCGTTGGCGATTTGAAATCAGCTTAACCACCAGATATCGTTGCAAAAGAGTCCGCATAAACTGGTGCACGGTCCTTTTAAAGGCCACCAATAAATATTTCATGAGGGTATCCTCGTAACGAACTGCTATTGTCGCAGTAATTCCGCCGCCCGTATGTAGTGCTTAAGCTGTTGTTGAGGTGTGTTCAGGCAAATGAGTCCGATGAGACCAATGGAGAGCCATCTAATGGTAAGCCGCGCTGATAATAGGTAGGATGAGAGTGAGATGGAGTGATTTGTGGGGTGACATGAAGCAAGAATGGAGCTGGGTTGTTCGAGCTCACGTACCTGTCAGCTGGTCACCTATTACCTTTTCCAAAGAACTCCTATCAGTTATCGCTGGAATGACTCATCGCTGCACTGGGAAACTCACGGGAGGCGCCATCATGACTCAGGTGAACTGATAAGGGTCAACAAACGGAAAGGATCTGATGATCGTCTACAAAAACATTACGGAATTGTGATAAATCATTAGTAATGCGCTCATTTTGTCAATAGATCCTAATATGTGGTAGACTTAAAGGCACCGATCACAATGGTTGGGGGCGGGGCGATGATGAGTCATTCAAGTGTCGTTGATGAGTAGCCCCCCTCTCATCAGCGCCTGTAGTTGAGACCGGCTTCTCAAGCCCATTCCCACCAATGCAAGGTTTGATGACCTCCTCGAAACCGTTACACCTCCCAGCTATCGTGATCACTGCCTTTCAGTTTCGAGGAATATTTTTTATTCCGTCATTTTTTATGGATTTCAGTAGAAGTGGATAATTTAAGACCTTACTTTAATTCAAGTTATACGTCCTGCGCTATTTTAATTCCTTCAGTTTTTGTCTATTTCCGTCAATGCCGTTTTGCTGTTGCACACTGCAATTTGCAAGGTTTTCAAGTGGGCGGCTGTATTGATATGAAGTGCGTTGCACATTGTATACCTAACCTTGGTTGAGTGGTTCTTGTCCATGAGAAGAGTGGATAACCTTGCTGGAGACCTTGTTGGGATACTCTCACCCGCCAGAAGATCCGGAAGGGTTTTTCGTCCTATTCCAACGCCTTGGCCCAGTGCCAAGGAATTGTGTTTTAGCAGAAGCCGCCACAAGTTGATCTCTTCACTGTTAACGAGACTACCATTTTGTTGACCGAAAACTCGATATTTTCAATTTTGTTTTGAAAATATCTAGTAGCGATGATAGCTACTGTAGTAACTGTTAGTAAGTCATTTTCTAAACTGTGTGTGGTGTTTGAGATCAATCAATTATGTCTACGAAATCAAACGTGGTCGAGTGCATGGCGCAGTCCAAGATATGTTGTGAACTAGGCGCTCGTTCCCTGCGACTAATGCGAATCCGTTGAGAGTGTGATACTATGTAAATGATATCGTCATGGCGTAATCCGATTATGTATATTCGGGGTTGGTAGTCGAAATTTGTTATAACAGTAGTGTCAATGCGGTCACATAACCAAGGCCACGTTGATGTACTCGATTATTGGTTGTTCAATATCGACCGACCATCGATTTTTTGCTGCTTTGCAGGTCAGGGCTTTACAGCTTCATCTTCGGTTTCCTTTTGGCCTTGTTGGTTTTTTTTGGCCCGCTTTCAAGGTATCTGTCAGTCCAGTATTGCAGTTATTGCCTCATAGCCTCAGTGCCTGGTAGGGGCGACCGCATCCCGCCGGACTGCGTTTGCGGGGATTTCATGGGACCCGAATCTTGGAATCCCTCGAATGTACATTTGATCAGTTTACATGAATCCATAATAATGTCGTACCACCGTAACGCCTACAGAATTGTCTCGAGTTGTGATGATAGATATTGATTTTGTGGTTATCGATGACGTCATCAGACAATTTTTCCTACTTCCGCTTTTTCAGTCTCAGCATTAACGAGAATGAGACGTGCACGACCAAAGTCGTACGTGCTGGCCACGTCCACCAGTCTACCTGAGACCGAGCATCCGATGTCATTCAGTCGTGACGACAGCAGGTACGGTATGCTAATCGATATATTGATTGCCTCTTCTCTAATTATGATTGTTTTTTAGAGAGCTTTCATCGCTTGGATCACTGTCATCGATTGATCGATCGTCACGATCTGCCCAATCACACAATCAGCCTCAGGGACATCATCGAATTCAGAAATTTATAGCATTATTTAGCCATCAGGTATTTGTTTCGATTCGTGGTTATTGATCAGTTTGAAATATTTACGATTTCGAAGTTCGAGACGTAACTGGTAAATAAGGATTTTGCCAAGTCTGATTAATTTTTGGTTCTTGTGTGTTATTGATTTTTTGGGGGTCATGTATTTGTTCGTACAAGATTTTAAGAAAGGTTCTTTTTTGAATTGAATATTTTTACTGCTTGAATTTCAGAATTCACCTGTGAAATTGCGAACGAAACGTTCGCGTACGTCACTGCCGCTGTCCCGCAATCCCTTACCGGAGACGGTACTTCGGGCAAGTAAACTCGTCCGGCAAGGATGGCTTCGGCATCAGGTTGGTCTTTAAGTGGACGAGATTTTGACGGGGAGTTAGCTAGGCTAGTTGGTTGCTAGTTTGGTGAACGTGCTGTAATAGTAGCGCCAAGTGGCAAAAGTGGTGGTAGGCAGAATAGTGAAGAAGATGGCACAGTTCCAAAGGGTATCAGAAGGCAACATTGGGGAAATTGATTAGGATAGCTGCTGTTTCTAATATGGTAAGATCCCTTGTGAGTGAATCCATGGGCCATGCAATTTATTTTCGGCCAGCGCTTATACTACCACTCAAAAATGCTCCGCGGATTCTGACAGGTTCATTGAATTCGTAGTCGCGGTCCATTTATTTGCGCGTAGCCCCTATCGCTTTTCATTCGCTTTTCATTCACTTCACCTTCAGGGTGAAGATGCCCTTCTATCACAGTTTCTTCGACGGGAGGTAGTGGTGGTAACCCTCGCATAGTCGGGAAGCAAACCTGGCCTGAGTCTTGCCCAGGTCAGCCACGTGTTCTCTTCGTGGTCACGTCACTGGTACAGGGCTATCGTTCCCAAAGGTAAAAATGTTGGCTTGCAGATGGGCCAAGATAAAAACGAGAAGCTAGAGTCATCTGTCAGCCAGAGGCTTTGAATTGACACTGAACTTGGCTGGGGGGGGGGGGGGTGCTGAATGTTGTACTTGAATGTTAGGGTACCTTGAGGCCTGGCTATAAAGATGCTATCTTTTGTTGGCATTGACGCCGGCATTGAGATTTTATTTTCAGGAGCTAGCACTGGGTAAAACCGGCAAGCGACGTTTTTGGGAAGAGTGTTGGGCGGTTCTGATCGATCAGAGCCTTTATCTGTGTCCACAGGAACCGCGGACTTCCATCGCAGAGAAGAGCGGCGAGAAGGTTGGTCTAGAAAAGGTTATTTTCTATGGACGGTAAAATCATGAAATTTTCTAGATAAGCCCTATTGTCATAGTTCAGTAAAATTCGTTACAGAGAAAGGAGAAGATCACAGATTTCTCAAGATTTGCCGCCACTTTTGAATCTGCCTTTAAATCTCGAATTTTTATAACTAGTTTTTTGCGCTACTATTCACACTGTATTCTGGTGTAGGAAACACTGGTGGAATAGTATTTTATATCTTTACTGAAAAGCAGCGGAAAGGTATGAAGCAAGTGGATCAGATCGGAGATGATAGGTATGCTCGCTCATGATGTGCATTACCACTGATGCGCTTGCAGTTGCGGGCGGCCCGCTACATGACTACTTGGTATCTGTCTGATAAATCTCAACTTGCCTCCTACAGTGCTTTACCTTGCAATCACTTGCTTCCGTAGAAAGTCCACTGGCGCCACCCTTCGAGCGCGGCCTTCCAGTCATGGCATAAAAGGCATGGATTGCTTTGTTCATAGTGAATGCTTTGTACAGTAGCTTTCATGATCTCATAATTTTTTCCTTCACAAATTGTTTTCCCAGTTTCTGGGCTGACTATAAAGAGCCCTAAAAAGAGCGCGAGAAGTGTTGTGAATCCACAGGGTGTCGGATGGTTACTTCTCATACTTCTCAGTTTATTTTGATCTGCAGAAAATTTCCTGCATTACTAAAAGGCATTTTGCAAATTTTTCCTGCCCCTGAAGTCAGTTCCACGCGAGACCTATCCCATTCTTTTCAGCTCATCCATCTCCCACCATGTGCTCGTGTTGACGTGCATTCGTCGATCATCGACATCGCGTACGAGTGGCTGGCGATGAGCCGAACAAAGCACGTCATGACCCGAATGGTCATCTCAGAACTCGAGCGAGCACTCTCTTCGAAATTGAACAGGTTCGATTCGATTTATTGAGTTAGTTCAACGATTTGAATTTGGTCATCAGAACAATCCTCAACAGTTACTAGCTGCATCGGAAAATCTGGGCTATGCCAGCGCCAACGCAAACCTACGCTTCTCCAGCATTTTCATAACTTTCTCATTTGGCAGAGCTGTATAGTGAATCTGGTAGTCTGATTCTCGCTTTCACTTACAGTATTCTTACAACGGTGAAATTCCAGTTCGGGGGGGGCACTCCATTTTTTCTCCAATACTCAAGATAAGGATTAGAGGGCTCACGACACGTAATCGACTCATTTAAAGTAGACTTCTGATAAGTATCGGTGTAATGTGGAAGAAACCCTGAGATGTTTTCACATTTCCGCCTGCCATGGTCCAAGGGAACGGTCCTGGACCAGGAGAATGGACACCTCTGCCTAGGCTAAGGGTGGAGGAGCTCCAGGGTGGATGACCTGTGCAGAAAAGTGGATGGGATGTGGGCAGGTAGTGTGGAATGTAGGACATCCACCGGTCCTTATCAAAAGTACGCTCGAAATGAGTCGTTCACTTATTATCTTATCCGTAGTGTTCGATAGCCCAAAGAACTGCTCTCTAGTACTACGGATAAGATAGCAATGGAGTGCCCCCCCCCCCCCCGAACTGGAAGTTCAACCTAAAACTAACAGAGTTGAGCTCCGAATCGAGATAAAACATTTACACGTTACGCATTTTTACTTTTGTTGTGATGGTTTTCCGAAATAGCTGGTAACGTGACTAATAAAAATTGAAAAAAAAACATTACTCTAGGCTCTAGTGAGTTTGTGAAAGTTATCGCTGTCTACTTGACAGTTGTCCGCGTTACAAAAGCGACTGTCAGTGAAAAGTGATCCTCAAAGTTTATGTTTTCACTTCTAAGGATTACTAAGAGTCGTCATCTTTTGCAAATGGAATTAGTATGATTCCATTTTAAGCCCTTGCACTCGCTGTCTCACCCCATCCACACCCCCTCGTTCCTCCGCCTCGCTTTCTCTTCTTCTGCTCTTGCTTCGCTTATTCCCTTCTCACGCAAAATTCGTGGAAATAGCAGTTCCACCGTAATCATTCATTTCACCACCCACCCACTCAGTTGTAGTTCAGTGGTGCGTTTCGTGAAGGCCACCTGTTGTGAGTAGTTTCCGAATTAATTACCTATAGTAAACGTCAAAGGCGTCCCTTTCATTAGTGGCGAACGATAATTACGGCACCAACCGTGAAAGCTGCCGGCTGGCAGTAGCCATTAGCCTCCGGTGACAGGAATAGGGCACTGGTTTCTTTTTTGATCTCTCCGAGTCTTTTTCGCTCTTTATATGGCCAAATGTAGAGTGATTGCTGGGTTAGTCGCCTCGCAATTCTGTGGTTCCTGTTCAAGCCGTTATGGTCTTTCTTTTTATGGGACATAGACTTGTCGGTGAGGCTTGAATTCCTGAATACCGGCTGATGTGTGGTCACTGTGAAAGCCAAATCTGCTTCTTCGTGGCTTCATGATTACTGTGCGTACCCTAAAAATTTGTGAAGCTTTTATCTTTTTAGTCGCTTGCTCCTAGTTGTTTGAATGACGATCTAGTCAACCGTGAGATTTGCTTGAAGTTTGGCTGTATTTGTAATCCTGCAAGGCTAAAAAAGTCGAAAGTCTCGTGAGCGGCCAGCTCCGATTTACGCAGACCTGTTGGGAATAAGCCGGCGCGCTCACATCTTCGACTCAGACTCAGTTTAGGTTCTGAGTACTCCGCGGCCAGATCCCATCGAGCTCCCGACCTTGCTCGCTTCTAATCACCCATTTAGGGCAGGGATCCACGCATGGCATGAACGGGGCGGCTGTGGTTCCGATGGACTTAATCGACGTCATCTGAGGAGATGGAACCCCCGAACGGGGACTTCGGCAGGGGGGGGGTAGGGGAGGGTATCTGGTTGAGCAGGCCCTTTAACGCCCTTCCACTAAATCGGCGTGGTCAACGATCGCTCATTGTAAACCCGCGAACATATGTTCCAACGGCCCATCATAAGACACGGCCTTTAACAGCGCCACGCCGGCGGTCGTATGCATCTTCTGTGAACGTGGAGTGCAATTTTTCGCTCATAGCAGTGATTCGGATTATTCTGTACGCCCCTCTTATCGATTGTTATCTAACATGAGCAGATAGCGTGTTCTTCCAATCGTCTGGATGAGCATTGCAGCGGTGATATCGGAGCTTGTAATTACTTCTTCACAGTGTGAATATAATTTTCCTCCATGGTTTTTTTTATCCTCCCGAATTTTACCCAACCTATTTGATACGGAATCATTATTAATTGTTGTGACCCGTTCTAGAAACGGGGCACTCTCGATAGACTCGAACAACCAGTCCTAAAGGGGTCAGGCTGGTCAAGTGTCTTCCAGAAATTTGTCATTCCAGGGCTCTCACAATAAAATATAAATATGTGACTAGAGTCGCTACTATTCCATTATTTCCAGTCTCTATTTTGATGTTTGGGTAGTCGACCAACTAACTTGTAAGTGACTTGCCCGAAACATACGCTAGGTTCAGCGCGATTGCATACACTAACTGGGGTGTAAATTCGCCCATGAGAAGCTCCGCCACCCTTTGAGTTAGCCGCCGCCCGCTCTGTGACAGCACGAGTTTCTTGTTCTAGGCCTTGCAGCGCCGTTGCACAGCACACGTACTCCATGACTACACGGTGGAAGCATTTAGCGAGAGTGCAGTGAGCTATACATTGGAGTCTCTTTGCTCTGAGCCTTTTAGCTCCTCGTATTATAACTAAGAGAATCAAAATGTCAAATGCTCTAGATATGGCGTAAAGGGATGTTCCTTCCCTATATTCAACATAAATCGTACCTGCGGAATGAGGTGGGAAAATAACAGGTGTACCATTGGCGTATTCCCTTTGGCGGGCTATTTTTTCAGGTAAGTGCTGAGTGGTCTAATGGCAGCATAGAGGGAGGTGAGCTGTTTTGACAAAGCTCGCCGCAAGTAACCATTTGCCAAGGTAATTGCGGCCACGGGAGTGCTATGACGTGAGCTGTCCCATTGAAAATGTGTCGCGAGTACGACGGGTAAAAATAGCCTTGCAACGCCTTTTCCGCGTCTACGCCGAGATCAGCTGAGGCCATTCATATAATTTTTGAGTGGCTCCAGAGAATATTGCGCTGATCAGCTGTCGAAAGATTTGTCGTCAAATTTGATGACAGGAATTTGATGACGGGTACTTGTTTAGTAATTGACGTGTACTAGAATAAGTTCAAACTGCATTTTTGACAGTTGTCGGTGTTGTGGGTTTTCGTTGGCTGTGACAGTTGTCCTACTGCTGCCCACAGCAAAACTAATTAATTTACGACGGTAAACTGAGCGCTTGAAATATGTCTCGTTTATTTGCTGGTTTCTTGTGAAGGTTAGTTGTAGAGCTATGTCGCAAGAATACGGCAGTTCAGTGTCATTCGTGTCAGGACCCATTTATTTCTGCTTGTCTGACAGAAGTCATTTTTAATGATGTATTTTTGTTTGTTGACTCGCTGCTGAATCACCAGAAGTTTACACGAGTGACTTACCACGAATTTGTTCTATTTTCGATTCAGTGGGCGTGGCCTAAATTGGAAAGATCGAGAGTTGTATTGGAACGTCTGGGAGAAAACGCCTATAGTTTTATTTTTTTCAGTGAAGCTGATATGCTGTCGTGGATCGCCACACTTCAATCATGTGCAGAGGGCACAATGTCGCCACAGCTGCATAGTTCCTGCTCTGTGAGTTTTTCTTTTTAATGGTTTATTTTACCATTTTATTCTTCATCGGACCTCGCTCTTGATTTTCCGTGCTTTTATTTGAATTTATGATGTTCTTTTCCTCTTTCTCAGTTCTTCTTTTCATCTCGGCGTCTCGTTAGATATACAGCACTTCAGTTTGGTTCATTGTGCTGGACCTACTGACCATTCTTTTCTTTTTGGCATTTTTTCCTTTTTGTGGCCTCCTTCATATTGATGATTTGGAGCCACTGAAGCATTTCACTGGCCGAAATCCCTTGAATCGAGTTGGTTGAAGACCGAGTGGGGCTGTGACTCTATTTTTGGTTTATTTATATATTTACACTTTGCTGCATGCTGTTTGTTTGAAATCTCACACCCAGCATGAGATGGGGGGGGGGGCGACGGAACGGTGTCTTTCGAGCGGCAAGGGGCCTTATCAAGGAAATAAAATGTCTATCCCAAACATTACTGTCTCTATCTTTTATTGTTCTGGCAGGGGTGTCTAATGGAAGTGTTTTTATACGCTCTCTAAGAAATATTTTTGTTTTCCTGATGGAACTATTGCCTTTGCCACCGATGGTTCCTAACTTCTAGTCCAATTCCTGAAAAAAAAACCCTGCGTGGGAGTTCACTTTCATAAAGGGACGTGTCACCAGATAGATCAGGATCCCATCGGTGTTGATATCAAAAAATATTTTTTTCATGGGTAGGATGTTTGTTGATTGAAGAGAAGAGATGGTCCGTCAGCCCTGGTGGCCCTGAGCGGTTTTCTTCGCTGTCCTTTCGTTGAATGCTCAGGCTAACAAGAGCAACTTTCAGTCTTTGGTCTTCATTCATGAACTCTTGTGTCGAGCTATCTAGAGGAAGAAACTTAGGAGGAGGAGGCGTCGGATGGGTGACTGGCCGGCTGGCCGGCCGGCTGGCTGGGTGCAGTCGCCTCAGTCCTAATATAATTGCTGCGGACTGACTGATGATTGCATGTTATTTTGTTCTTCGTGCTCGCTCACTTCCTCTGAGCGCACATTCCTCTTCCTGCTCATTCCTGGCTGCTCTTTACACAGCTGGACATTGTCCTGCTGTTGGACTTCACTTCCGACAGGTCCGGAGGGTGTCCCTCAGAGCTCTACGACAAGAGTATCGCAGAAGAGATTGAGCGAGGACGACAAGCCATGAGATGCGAGCCTTGATTTCCGCGCGCTTGTTACTTGATTCACTTGGGTCGGCACGGCTCGGCCTGGCTCAGCATGTCCTCTCCGTGGCCTCTTCCGTCAAGCTGCTGAGCCGCGGCGAAAAAGATGCCGCAAGGGCGGGGACAGATGAGACGATGGCCCCGCCCTAATCAAGTTACCCGCATGACTCACGCAATCCCACATGCACACACGTTCAAGCCTCATATGCATAGATAAACTTTATATGGATGGAGTCGATGTACAGCATCGTACTAAAGGCCGTTTGTGTAAGGAAAAAGGGCGAAACACAGAAGAAGTAGTTTTGGTACTCACTAGCTTATTAAGGAAGTCGCGAAGCCAGAGGTGCTGAGCAGGACCGTAATGAAGTCGCTCTGAGCCACGTTCGTTCGTCTCACGGACGAGACTAAAATAGAGCTTCCTGAGGTTGAGCTTCAGCAAAAGAGAAGAGAAACGGCAAGAAAGCTTGGTGTAATGAAAAGCCCATGTCCAAAATCGGTTCCTCTAGCGCATAGAACGTGCTAAAATCCCGCGCCGTTTTGTAACTGTGTAGAGAAAAAGCTCGGAGACCTACTCTATAGGGTTGACTTTTGGCCCGTTTTTCGCTGCCTACCGCCTCCACGACGAACAATATAAGTCCTACACCATTGCGCGGGCAATTCATAAATTTCGCCTCGATTATATTGACTAGTTTGATATCTAAGGGATTATGCTTCCTTCTACATCGATCGCAAACTTATCGATCAACCTGACTCGATTAATCGATTCTTCTCTCATCTTTTTCGGGTTACTAATACCCCACATTTATCTACCGCTAGCATTCGAATATATTGTTCACTCCGGCGAATATTCAAATTTTTTATAATTATACTCAGGATTCTGACTTTATATTTTGAACTGAATATCAGTTTTAGTGGCTGTTAGCGCCAAAAAAAGTTTCCCGTCCAAATAAATAAATTCCCAGAAAAAACCGCAAACGGTCCCTTTTGTTGCGCTCAATCCGAGTTGAGTCTCCTACATCTTTGTGTTGGAATCTCTCGATTTTTGGAGGTGTAGGTGATCGATTATCGATTTTTTGTCAGTCTTTGTGCACTGATTTTTCACTGAAAAGTTGACTGGTAATTGGCTATGGAGTCGCCGGCGATTTTTTCTCTGACGTATTTTTCATTTATAGCCACTTTCGAAGCTGTCACAGAGTCAAAAACGGTTAAACCAATTCCGTTTTGTACAGATCGATTATTGATTTTTGTTTGACGGTCGCTCTAGACCAACTTTTGGAACCATATAAGGAGCCTCACTACGAAATCGTACTTTTCTAAACGGTGGACCCTCAGTTTGTTGAGGAACGACTATTTTTGCTCAAGTGTCGCTGATCTGAGCCATTTTTGCATCTTGCGCTGTTTTTAATTGCACGGTTCTTGTGCAAATCGTTCTGAGATTGTATCAGCGTGTATACCCGTACACAGCTTTTTTCACATCCGGGATATCCATGTCTGTATGCGAGGGTATGGATGTGGACGTTGAGAAGTGAGGGTGGAGGGCCGTCGCCGGAGGGAGCGGGCGCAGTGGCGCCGCCTGTGAGCGTATCGATTCGACTCGCTTAATTCTGCCTGCTCGCCACCGCGTCGTCTGCTGATCATGCGTGTGTGTGTCGTTGAAGTCTTCGTCGTCGTCGTAGCGATGTCCATTAAAACTCCACCGCGCCCCGACGTCGCCTTCGTGGGCACCAGGGCGTCTTCTGAGTCGTCGTCGAGGTCGTTAAGCCTCTGCGAGGTCCCAGAATCGCATGGCTATCAGTCTTACCCCCGTGGAGTGTGCTGGTTCCATTACCGAGCCCGCTATTTATTCCGTTACCTAAAGTGAGATATGATGCTCCTTAATCAGCGTCAAGCTGGACGAGTTCACCTCGGCCATGTGATTTCCTCGTGGTCATCCATTATGGCCCCGTTGTGCCGTCGTCGCCGCCGCCTTATTATCATATATCATTCCCGACGCGATGACGGACGTTCGCCCCAAGGGATTCAACGAGTGGTCACTCTGACCACGCGAGTTCACGTTTAATGTGGACGAGTTTCACCGGGCACCTTAGGAGTATAAATGGCGAAATGACCGCCATTGAGCTAATTGACTGAGAAGAGATGGATTTGCGCAGTTTACGAGAATAAACTATTGCTACTGGATTTTCATATCCTTGGCGCTTTTTTTGAACAGATCGATTATTGATTTTTCTCTCTGATGCTCCACAATCATTTTTTTCTTCGCTTATTTGAGTTTGATTTTGGTTTTTCTTAAGACGAACGGATTCGAAAAAACGCGTTTTGACTTTTACAAAAATCGATATATCGATTTCTTGGTCTATTTACCAGTTTGCTGAATTCCACACCCATTGTGCTTTATTGAGAGAATTTTTT
>MU873041.1:5675-16629 GCA_036418205.1 Ostertagia ostertagi | reverse complement strand
CACAAGGTGCGTAAGAACAGCAGCCGATAGTTCTTGTTACATTGGCTCCTACATTCTTTAAGCAGAAATTGAACGCTACTTCAAAAGAAACTGGGAGAATGGGCGTCAACAAAATTGCCCACCCATTGTCGGACTTTTTGCCTTTATATCGTTTCTATCTGCAAACCTGCCCCCAAGTCGTAGTTATATGCAATGAATAAAAGCTGCATAGCAGAAAGGGAGGCTGCCCAGTCATTTTCTAGGCTTTTTACTAGCCCTGCTAACGTGGAGCCATTCTCTAATCGTTGTGTGTACTCCTTGTTGATGCAGTGCACGATTCAATGTGGTCCCTCTGTTGATCGTAGAGGTATGCTATAATTGCAAGCTAATTGTAGGCTGTGTTCAGCACCTCAAAAGGCACAAGTTCTTTGACACTACGCCGGAAACGGAACTTGTCGTGTGTCCATGGGTGCTAGGCTATCAAGTAAATCCTGGCGCACGGGATGCAAAAATACTTGCACAGATCCGTCTCTTATCCGCTTTGTTGATGGGGTCAAAAAAGTAAATGGAGGTGGGGAATGACTTATCATTTGTAACTCATGGCGCTCCTGTAGTTTCACGTATTCCCTGTACGAGTTCGTCTTACATGTTGCAGTTGAAGGCTTTGCACAAACTTTGCACGCAAAATTTTAACCAGGAAAGTCCTGCAGGTCGTGTACTGCTTTCTCAAAATGGTATCAAATATTGGCCCATGGTTGCAATTTCGCCGGACGACAAAGTTTTGCATTTTCGGTTGCCGCTTGTTTGATATCGCAAAAGTGGTACCCCTAGCTAGAAATGAATGCCACATCACCATCAAAACCACCAGTGGCTCTTTGGCGAAGGTTTTTGTCAAAATGGTGCTAAAGCGGTGTAGAGCTTAAAGGAATCTTCCACGGACCATGGACCAGTGGGCGGGACCGGAAGTGGTTTTGCGACGAAATGCATGGTAGGTACGGATCCACGTTCATGGGAAGGTTTGAAGTGAATCCTGTTCACGTTCGTGCGTTCGACACGTGGATCCGTACCTACCATGCATTTCGTCACAAAAACTTCCGGTCCCGCCCACTGGTCCATGGTCCGTGGAAGATTCCTTTAAGCCTCAACTTTTTGCATACATACGACTTGCTAAAAAATAAACTATAGTTCTTATTTGTGTTTGTTTCTTCTGCCGTTCGAGGTTGATAGGTGGAACATTTATTCAATCGGCCTAACGTTTCGACAAAATCGTCGTCTTCTGAGGCCTAAACGCGGTTCAAGGTTGAAATTCACGATCTAATCCACCAAGCGCCTTATCTTCTCTAGCGGTTCCGACTTTCCATCGGAAGTCCCACCCGAGAAACATAAACAAAACGAAACCATAGCTCTGTTTTTCATGCATGTGGCCCTGACATCGGGAGACAGCCTTTTTCAAAAGGCCTCGAAATACTTCCCTGGAGCTCATGCGTCGTTTGACAGAGATCCAACTTGACAGCTTAGTCCAACGTCCGCAGATGAATTCGTGGCGGGTGCTCCCTATTTTCGAAGATTCAACCTTCACGCTGAATTCTGCAGGGGCCGCACACTGTTGACATACTCACAGTACCACCCCTAATTTCAGCTAGAAGATCCAGTAGCCTCGTCCCCTCCTTTAGTGTCCCCTGGGGCTAGAGTCATAGCGGGGGACTGGGTGAGGTGATTTTCATTTTCCCAAAAGCTTTCCCCTCAGTCCGCACAACATGCCTCTTAAATGCTGTAGTCCTGCTCAGTTCTCTACTTAGAAAGGCCGTTTATGTTCCAAGCCAGTTATGGAAACTAGTCCTTTTCTCCGTTGATCTAAAAGCAAACTGCGATATATGTATTAAGTGAGCCGTGAAGGCAGAACTCAATGTATACGTGGTTCACTCAAAGTGAAATGATAGTGTAGGTGATGCGTGCGTGGAAGGTCTAAAATAGACTGCACCCCTTTTCTCCCATTAATTCAACTGGACGGGCTAACCCCAGCTGTTGGCGCCTCTGACCGTTGCAGCAAGTTGCAACAAGCGCCATATATCGTCCGCGTCGATTCCTCTTTCTACTCTCCACCCGAATTTTCATTGTCATAACATCAGTTTTTTAACGGGCGATATTGGTTTCGTTTCGATCTGGGCTTTTCTGATATTTAAACATTTCATACCTCACTAAAGTAAGACGGGAGTAAAAACCGTCAGATTTTGGTGCGTCGCAACTGCGGATTACGGCGACAGGCTGGTGTCGAGCGGAGCTACGTAGTGTAACTGTAACATCCATGCCTTCTGCGTGGTTGATCTCCTGGTGGCTTACTGGTGCCCGATTCCCAGCGAAGCGCTGCAAACGTCAACGATCATCATGACCAGTCCGACCCTCACTGTCCGAGTTCAGTACGAACTAAACAGCCTTGCAAGTCACAACTCTGAAAGCAAGTGCATGGTACAACTTTGAAAATGATCACTTTTCTCTACAGGGGGACAAAAAAGAGCCACTTTCATTCACATTCAAAGCAAAATTAATTACACCTTGCCAGAACCAAACCGAATGAGCTCCTTTGCGCATTGAAGAGCACATTCTATTCTATCAAGAAAATTACGTAGGGGCTTCGTAGAAATAAGCAAACCAGCCCTTCTGCGTTCGGCTGGGACCATATGCGGAATGTTCGGGAGGGGATGGGGTCCCCAACGGATCGACGGTTTACTTCAACTCGGTTGGTACGATAGGAGAGTACTGACGCATGTGGTGCAGCTGGTCCAGCAGCTCCGCCAGAAGGGCTGGTTTGCTCACCCCAGGACTAAGCCTTGGAGAGGGGACGGACCCGTCCTCTCTTTAAGGCTTAGTTCTGAGGTAAGCACCAAATTGTGGCGGTTCTAAGGACCGAGTTGAAGTGGTCCGTCCACCGTCGGGGACTCCATCCCCTCCCCAACATTCAGCATACGGTCCCAGCCGAAGCGCCAAAAGGGCTGGTTTGCTTACGTATCGCCTTCTACACCGACGACACCAGAAGATTTTCCCACGGAAACATGGTTCGCGGTACGAGCTCAACGGGGTCGTCGAGAAACCATAGATGATTACGACGTCTCTGAAACGCTGGTCAAAAGCCATTTTGCATAGTCAGAGCTAGTGTCTCTAAGAAGCCATTCACCAGTTATCCGATTGAAGAAATTATGTAGCAGCTTCAGAATGGAGCGATTATGGTAGGCCTCCTTGAGCTCGACGGTGATGACAGATGACGTCATATTCTGGAGACGGTGAAGGCAGCGAAGGTGGGCCTGATTCTGCTTATGGGGGGACATCTAAGGAATAATTTCGCCGTATAACTCCCAATAACAGCGGCATCCTTTTGCGAATAACTTCGTATAATGACTCTTTTTTTTTTGCCGCTCCCGCCCTGTATTTGGACTTACGGAAAGCCTATAGCGCTGGATGATTAAGTGGGCAAAGAGCAATAAATTGTGGCACTTTTCTTGAGTAAGATCTGTGACCCAATCGAACAAATTGTAGCCTTCTAGCTGTGAAATGATCTTTTTTCGATTTTTCTCAGTGTGCTCAAATATTGTTCTGTCTTATCCGTGTATAGGGACTGATTTCCATTCAAAGTGTGCCTTTATTGGACTTCATAGTTCTTAGTAATAAATATTCAGACACAGCGTTTTTCTGCGGAGGCAAGTGACTTCTAGCTGTTAGGCGTACATGTGATCCTCTTACCGGAATATTTCAAGCTCATTTGAGTAATGCAGCGAACTTTCGAGACACGCGCAGTAAGTGGCATTAATCCGAGCAGCGCAGCAACGGCATCAAACTCTCTCCAATCCAATTTCCCGTTCCGTACGACGGGTGCCCATCCATTCGAGTAGATCAAGAAAAGTTAACTGTAGAGGGATGTTGGAGGAAACGAGCTTATTCGCAAGCCGATCTTGTTGGAATACCACTGTAGTTCATAGAGAAGCAAAAGAAAACCCTTACCAGGAAGGTCTTTCAGGGCGTGCCAAGCTTTTTCAAAACGGTCTTTTGCATGATATAGGGGCACATGCGGGAACCACAGAACCATGGTTCATTTTTTTTCCTGAACGGCCCTCTGAATACCAGAAAAAGGGGTCCCTAGTTCGATTCCTCGTGGTGACAAATTTTTGCATTTGACGTTCCAAAATTCGCGCAAAATGGAGTTAGCATGAATAATTAGTACCATATTCATGATTAGGACCGTCAGTAACCCTTACAAAAAGACTTTGACTTAAAAATTGGTGTAAAGGTGTGACACCAAGCAGCCCCACTGTGGTGTCACACCTTTTTCACCAGTTTTTAATCAAAGTCTATTTGTAAGGGTTACTGACGGTCCTAATCATGAATATGGTACTAATTATTCATGCTAACTCCATTTTGCGCGAATTTTGGAACGTCAACTCGAAATGCAAAAATTTGTCACCACGAGGAATCGAACTAGGGACCCCCTTTTCTGGTATTCAGAGGGCCGTTCAGGAAAAATTAACCATGGTTCTGTGGTTCCCGCATGTGCCCCTATATCATGCAAAAGACCGTTTTTTCACGCCCTGAAAGACCTTCCTGGTCTTTGCCTCCCGAGATTCACTCCTCGAAGCAACAGCTTCAGATTCGTAGAGACGTTCAAATGCTCATCTGGCTTCTCCGAAGGTTTAAAAATACAATTAATCCCTAAAGACAAATGGCCGATGATATGGTCGTCGTTGGAGAAGAAAGGAGAGGTAAGGGGCCGAGGAAAATTCTGAGATACAACTCCCATCCACAGAAACCACTCTTATCTACATACAGACAGCCTATGAAGAAATGGGGGTGGTTGGTCTACCAACGCATGCGCTGATAATAGAGCAGCTTTGTGGGAGTCCACGTCGAAAATTTACACGTATTCAAACGACCATAACTTTCTTCAGGATAGGTGGACCAATTTGAAAAAAAGGTTTGAGAGTTTCTCGGCGACCAGTTTTGAATGAGCCCTGAATGGGGAAAATTGTGAAAAACCGCTTTCGGGTGAGTAACGAGGAAAAGTTAGTTTTTAGACTTTAAAGTCATAACATCATAGAATGCTGGGTTGTGAACAAAGTTTAACTCCTCCTGTACGGGACTCGAACCCGTACCTTACCGGGATAGTGCGCTACCAATTAAGAAAGAAAAACCATTATAAACAAATAATTGATACGGTTCGTTTCGCTCCTTCCTCAGACGAACCTTATTATTTCGTCAATCCCCGGAGCTCATCAGTGAGTTGGGATTGACGAAATAAAGACACAGGGGAAAGACGAATAAACCTTGATGTGACGTACTTATCGGTTAACACGGTTAACCATGCGTTGCGCAGATCTCGAAATTTTTACTACCCCTCTATTCAGGGGGTATCAATATGACCTCCTTGCTCCAGATTTTTATGTCTATTCGTATATTTTTATGCCTCACCCCAGATATATATGGGCCGTCTTCGACATGGAAAGAGGACGTAGGCAGTGGGAAGGTAATACTCGCCCGCTTTGTCTCGCACAGAGAAAGGGAATCGAGGCAACATGAAATTTCACTCATTGAACAGAGTCATGTATGTACTTTTAACGTTTCGTATGAAATAGGATACGTTTGTAATCGCAAAAAAGCTACTTTTAGGAAACCGCCTAACTTTCTCCGAACAACCAAATCGCTCTTTTTTATTAAGTCAAAAACTGAACCTTGAAACACATTAGTGTACTTACGAAACCATTCATTCAACGGTTATATCTTTCTTCATTTCCATTCTTCGGAGTGGGATATCAAACTTTCAGAACTTCAAATTATGCTTTTTCCAAAAATTGCTTAAACTATTGCAAATAATCAGTTCTTTAAAACAAAACGTCTCGATGTTATTTTTTTTGCACACCGAGTTTTCAACATTCTAAACTTCGTAGCTTCCTTCAGAATCAATTTTTTGCTGATCTGTACGGCTAATTGGAACTTAGAAGGTTTTAATGTTTTCATTTTGGTTTTCACGGGGCTTTCGATTTTTGAGAACGCGTGTGTGCTCATCACTTGAACGTTCATGACTAGCTTCATAATTAACATTTCGCAGATCTTCAAAGCCAGTCAGGAACTAGAAGAACTGACTCCACAAGAGTGCTGATTGTTAAAAAAATCCCGCCCTACGGTACTCGAACCAGCTCCTTTCGCTTAATCTCTAGCAGTCATTACGTAATTTTAAATTGTTTTGTTTGTTACCTGCTGTTTTACTAAAACACCCACTAATCTAAAACAAGTCATAACTTCTTCCGAAAAAAAAAATCCGGAAAAGTCTTGATTCGTTCAGCGTTCGAAAATGGTCCCAATGAAGAATTTTCCTCGTGAATTTTTCAAGCGCAAACTTAACGAGGAAAATTTTCGAATGGTGCCATTTTTACAATTACAAGAGCCATAACTCCCTTCAAATGCATGAATTCGAGAAAGTTCATATAGTGTTCAAAACTAGAAAAGTTGACTCTACAAATAACTACAAAATCTCTCGATGCTTTGAGTATTTCCAAAAATGACGCCGTTGAGAGGATTTTTGTCCAAGCACCGCCAATAAATCCTCCCTCCTTGCGTTGTCACACCTTCGGCGATCATGGCTTCTTTCATGGTCAATCTTGTAGAAAACTGGACGGAACTTTTCGAAATCCACAAGCTTTTTGCTTACGAAGAAGACTAGGAGTGTTGCAAGGTTTCAGCTTAAACAAATCACTATGTTTGTAGAGCTAAATTTTTTTCGATTTTCCGAATCAATATAAAGTGTCGATACCGAAACTCTTGGATCTCCTGCTCAACCCATATCTCCAATGGCTGAACGAGAATTGTTATGAGCAGATCGGGTTTTAGCCTCAATTAAGAGGTCTCTCGAAGATGAGAGTGCTAGGTCGCAGCTATAGTAGTTCGCGAGCATTAGCACCCTCGAAGCACCTCAGAAGGCTCCTCGCACCTACGATTTCAATCCATCACCGCCGCCTGGTCGAACGGTATACGCCCACAGTTCGATATCTTTTCCCTGTGTCGCTCGGTTGATCAGCCGTGCTCTCTCGACCTCAAGTTTTCTCAACCTCCGCGACAAACATCACTTCTCTTCCGTCCGTGCCTCTCAGGACTTCTCTCGCAATGTAGAGGGTGGGGCAATAAATTCCAGATCGTAACCAAGAGCGCTAACCAAACATCTCGATTTCCTTCGAACCTAATAAATGCACCTGGTTGAAGAGACCCCGGAGAGAAATCACTAGACACAACAGCAAGGTAGACCGCTTGTGCACAAAGCAAATATTGTGCAACATTGGTTTTGCAGAATTTTCCGAATTCATGCCATTGAACGAGGGGCCACCTTATTTTCCCGTGTTAAAGCAAGTGGGTTATTTTCCGTGGAGTCTACTGAAGACGATGGGCTACTACGAGTATCACTAAAGCATCGACGAATTAAAGAAGATCCTAGGGTAAGCTCGATGTCACCTACCTACACAACAGGCCATATGCGTTCCCGAGATGACTTCATTCAGGTATAAACGCAAACAGCGGCCAGTCCAAGAAGTGATGTTGTATTCTGTCTGGTGACCTCCTATGAATACATTGTTGGGGTCCACGTGTGTCTTGCTGGCCGAATTGCTCTTCCATGAACACTTTATCCTGTTACCGTAATTTTTGCCCACCCTGTAGATCAAAGAGGGAGTCTGTTCCTGTTAGGAGGAAGGCAAAGATGTAGTGTGAAGTCGAACATTCCAGCTTTTCCCGCATGTCAAGTGACTCGCCCACCTCCACCCCTCTAGACTGCTTACTCTCCCTCAGAGTTACTCCAGCTTTCTGGAAAAGCTGCATCATTATGCCACCCTGACTGAGATAGACTCCAAGAGGTTCAAACTTCTTGTGTTTTTGAAAGGCATTTACTTTTTCTCTACGTACGATCCTCGTATCTCTACTTTTGCATTGGAGTGCTATTGCTACACCGAACTTATCTGGACCCTTGTCTTCAAACGTATGACATGTTGAACTCGCCAGAACTGGGAATGCGACATGCAGTTGCACTGCGGTGCGGGTAGTGCTCCCAAACAGGCTACCACTCCTCTGACTGCTGCTGATAACGGCTCTTGCGACCCTCTTCCCTCCCTTTGGGTCCAATACGACCCCCACGTCAAGGAAACCTCAAAGTACGCTTGATCCTGATAGATGGGTAAAATAGGTGAATGATGTAGTAGTGAAGAGACCGATGAAACGATCAAACTCCGTAAAAAAGAGTCCTCAATTCTGCTCCATTGTTTCCGCTTTGGATATGGCAGCGAGTGAGACAGAAAATCGATCGAGCGATTCAAAGAAGGATCCAAGAATGAAGGTCGAAGAAGGGAAAAATTGCCTAGTAGGGAGATTGGCGGACCTCTTGATGGTGAGGACTGACAAGCAATCAGCAGCGAAAGATTTTCACTTTTGCGATCTGGCACGGCTCACACTTGGTGCAGTTGGCGCGGTTAAGCCCACCAACTATCTGATTTAGCTCGCAGCCGTTACACGTTTAAGGGCAAGTGATTGGATAGAGGAGTGATTGGAGAGAGCATCAGCGTTGAAGAGGGCAAAACGATGCAAGTCGCATCAATGGGAATCAACGGGCAAGGAAGGGGTCCCATTTCTCGGGTTCTGGCCGTTTCTCATGGTTTTTTCCTTCTTTCGTGTACCACTCACCATCCTAACTCAATTTGAAATGGGTTGCTTTTTCACGTGAACTCTGCTTTCAAATGAGGCTCGCAATAAGTCCTATGGGATGAACGGGAAATTCACTTAGGAGATTGGGTAGGAGACCCACCCATTGAGCTGATAGCTGACTTCAGGACAGGAGACTCTATCAATGGCGTGATGGAGCGTAAACCCCCTTTTTCCGCTTTAGTACCTACCCAGCATACGTACGCTGAAAGGGGTTGCAGTGACGGCGTACTTGGTACGATACCGCTATCATCCGATTCTCATTATAGAGCACATCTTATACCAAGATCGTGTCTTATCGTATCTTGTATAGGGTTACACTCGTCTAACCATCCCCTATTTCAGCTCATATCTCAAGTCCTTCGATTGATAACGAGTGGAGCTCCACCTAGCGAGATCACTTTCTTGCCTGTATCATCTCAACAAGCATAACGGCTTGATGACAGCGCATCACATATTAAAAGACTATGAGGAACTTTTTTCCCAAAATGAGAAGCAAACTGTGATAGTAACAGCATTAACGATCTCGCATACTTCTGCAAGGACTAGCACGCTTGAACTGTGAACATGCAGCCAGTGGCGGGATCTACTCGGGAACGGTGATCGCCACGGACGAGGCTTTGCTAGGCTGTATCCTCTGCTGCGAAAGCCTACGTTTCGATTCCTGAAGCGTCTAGCCTACCTTTACCTGCTTTTCCCTCATCCGCGATAGCGATGAAAGAAGCAGAATTTCTTGGCTACAGCCCACACCAACCTTGCTGAATGGGTCGACTGCGCTCGGTGTCCAAAACGTTTTGCAAACAACTGGAACTTTGACCTTGGAGGAGGGTTGAGGGTGACTTTCACAAGGCTAGCGGCTGACCTAGCTTTTCGTTAACAGGTGGAATTGTTACAGTAGAGAGGCACTCCTAACATCAGCTCAAAATTCACCTAGGTGGCTCGGACGCACATCGCACAAGTGGGATTGGCTGGGTTACGGAGTGATGGTGCAAACATCTTACTCAGTAGACCTTTAGTCTATCAACTGTCACTTTTCTGACGATCTCGATAGCTTCCTTGAAGAGAAATACATCAAAACCCAACATGATGCTAAAACGACCTTCCCTCAGTTCATCGCCTCCAGAGCTCCAGCATTCTGAACAAACGTACCCACTTAAATGGCTTCTTATAGCGGAAGGTTAGCGCATTCGAAACTTTTTACTACAACTCAAAAGGTTTGGTTTGGACCGAGATACATTTGAAATTCGAAGTCGAAAAGCGACAGAACTTTCTTTACGACCTAATATGCTTTTGTGTTCATTGGGGTATGCTCGCTATGGATATCACCTTCACTAAATGTTGAATTAAGCTTCAGGTTGGGGCGGATTCCGGACCAGCTTCTTTGCTTTTTTCAAGCCTGATACAGTGACCATAGAGCAGCAAATCGTTTCCAGTATACGAAGATGAAATTCAGGGCACAAATCAATAATCTTTCTGACGAAAAGCTTCTGCAACTACACAAACCTTATTCACAAGAACTTCGGCGTGGAAAAAGAATGCTATCAGGAATGGCCAAAAAACACTTGGCCCGTGGTACACGTCATCAAACCTTTCAATAGCTTCACATGGTGAAGCTACTGATGAATGTTTCACGGCGAAATATCCCCTAGATGTCCTACTGTAAGTAGAAGAAGGCCCTCTTCTACCGCCCTCACCGTCCTCAAAATATGACATCATTTCCCATCATCGTTTAGCTCAGGAAGGCCTCCCGACCAGTGTTCCAGATAACGCCGTAAAGGTCCATGATCCGCCGAGGACCAGTTGAGCTCGAACCGTGCACAAGGTTCCCATGGCAAATTCTTGTGATGTCCTTGTGCAGAAAGCTATTATAACGTTTTTTGATGATTGGATAAATGCTTTTTAATACTAAGTTGGGAGCAGTCGGTTGAGTTCAGGAAAGTGGGAGTAATGCTACCTGAAATGTGGAGTTAGTGTTTCTTTTTTGGCCACCCCTGTAGAAGTGCGCATATCGCTTGCCAGTTTTTTAGGAAAAGAAAAACCCGAAGTGCTGAGTTTATCCCACGACTCTCCTTATACTAGCTCTAGTAATAGCTTCTGTGAGAGATATCGTTGATGTAGTGTTCAGCCATGGTTTGTGCCCATCTCCGAACGACACTGATCGCATCTCAAATTTTACTCACAATGTGATAACTATCGAAAGGAAAGGTTTGATGGCTCGTATGTTACATCGCACTTTAACGCTCAGCTGAGTGAA
>MU873040.1:0-10268 GCA_036418205.1 Ostertagia ostertagi | reverse complement strand
GCTGACGGTATAGGCGTACGGTAAGGCATGATGACAAACCTTATCGTTTCCGATTCCCCGTTTCTGACCATTGTTGGGTCAGAAAGCCGTCAGAATATTCGTTTTGCGGTGGTCAATACACCGGGTGCCCCTAACCTTTTCTTGTGAAGTCATGAAGAGATTCAGGAGATGATGATTTGCAGTGCAAATCAGAATGTGATTTGTGAGGTTGCTGAACACTGTCTAGGACAGAAACCGCTTTCACTCGTACAGGGCCCATTATAAGCTGCCTCGGCGACTTCTTTGACATCACAACGAATAACAAATGTGAAAATGCTGATCTCTGCCACAACCTTACTATGTACTAGAGGGTTGAGGCTGAAAAACGATAGAATGGCCGAAGAATGAAGCAGTCGGCGTCTTCTAGGGTGCGCCATGCATTTTACTTCAAATCGGAACAGCAGTGATACTGGGCGATTAGGCTCATGATGATCGAGGAGCCAGAAGATGAACACCTAGGTGTTATACCGTTTTGGATGAGTTTGACACCAATCCATCGACCAGGAAGGGATAGTAAGGTAGATCTGGGTGGTCTAGGCAGTGCTCTATGCGAAGCATGGTCGGTATTGGTTATTGGTGAAATTCGACTTACTGCTACATCACATCCACCTTCAAAAGGAGATACAACCGGAAAATGGTGGAGACAGATTTGTAAAGCGACAGAGGTTTCCAAATGTCTTACAAATTTTTCCTTTTGCATAATGTCATCAGGAAAAGGGGAAGAATGGGTAAAATTATGAAGACCAATCAAATGGCACGCGGAATATTATTGGAGCTCAAGTGAAGGAATATTCTATTGGAAAAAGCTGAACAATATGCGCTTCTTCTACCTTAGAACAATCTCCTTTTGCTTGGGCATTGGCTCGAAGACGCTGGAGAAACACGTTGACCGTGGCGAGGAGGTCGTCCAACTCCAGGCCTTCTCCAAAAGTGATTCCAAGGAATCACCATCTCGGTAAGGCTTTGCTCACTCTGGGAACCAAGATGCTTCAGACGAAAGCATCAAGCGGATTGGTACTGTGAACTGAGCCGTCATACATCATCATTTGCACTGACCGTACCGGCTTCGTGCAGAAACGGTCTTTTTATTTTTAATTAGTCGCCCTGGTTGGCACGGGTTTCTTTCTAGGTCCTGGTAGGTTTCGCAATTTCGTGAGCTCCCAATAAGCATTGGAAGAACCTTCCATGTACCCTAATACGACGAGATATGTCAATCGCTTGAACCCTTGACGGTGCCGCAGTAAGGCTGAAACGCGACGGGTAGCACATATTCATTAAATATAAATTTTTTATACTGTCTGGAAGAATTCGTGCATAGAATAAAAAACGGAATTAAGAAAAATTGATGAAGATAGCCTTTGACCGTCTAAAGTTTTTATGCCATATCTGTTTTCCCACAATAGTGCCTCACCGCTGTGACACAGCCAAGAGCGAAGAGAGTTCCATGCAGAATCTAGATACTGTTTATGACGATTCTAACTTCGGAGTTGATGATCAATGGGTGGTAGGTGGAGAAACAAGCTCGTCGCGCGGCAAGAAGGCAGAGTCAGCGGACGAGTCGCAGCGCGTGATGTGCGATGTAGGACGTACAATGGTACATTCTATTTAACTTGACGCGAAATCACTACAGTACGCGCTGCGACTCGTCCGCTGACTCTGCCTTCTTGCCGCGCGACGGGCCTCCTTCCAGGTACCCGGAATTTTCGTACCACGACCGCGTTAGCAAAATCTGTGTCGACGGCGATACCAGCGGAAGTAAAATCTGAGGGTGCTGGTGACATGCATGTGCTCTTAAGTTCGCAAATTTTCCATTCAAAATGATCATGCTGATGGTTATGCATGGTAAATTTTCAAGAGGAAAGTCTAGAGAAAGAAAAAATGATAAAATGATAGTGAGAAGAATGTGGAGAGCTAACGTATACAGAAGTAGCTGTAATAATTCAATTCTCAAGTGAAATGCATGCGTATAAACTGTCAGAAGATTACGGTAACCAGAACGCATCGCAATTTTACTCAATCAAAACCTTTGCAGAATACTTCAACTGAATTTTCGTGCACATATTCGTACAAATATTTTTTTTACATTTTCTAAAAGCGTTTGGTGAAAGATTGTTCACAATGTGATGCGCCTTGAAAGGACTTTTGGAAGTTCGGCAGCAGCGGTCGATTGAAGGAAATAGGCACGAGGTGGCGTCGAACGCAAAATGGCTGGCGCCCTTATCACCGACGGTCGCACTCGTCATCCAAAGCACAAAATTTCGAAGCTGCACATACGCAGAAAATCGTCACCACACCAGCTTGTGATAACACACACGTTTCTAGTGACCCTTGCTTCTTCCTCTGACTGAGCTTGCCTTCCGAAGAACTTCCTAAGCAAGTCATTACTTATGCATTTGTTTATTTGCTTATTTATTTATTTACTTATTTATTTGGTGCACTCATGGGTATGCTATGCATAATCAAATCAACTCGAAAAAACTACACGTTTGTAGAATAAACTAACCCGCAAGGTAGCTAACTCTGATAAAATGATAATTCATCAGCAAGACTGAAAGAAAAATTGTCGACAATATATTTAGCAGGGAAGAGGAAGAAGGGGGATGGTGGTGGTAGCGGTTCCGTAGTCCTACTTGAAATCTTATGCCAACAGAAATTCGCTCAGTATTCAAGACTTGGTGGACAGTATTCAGCCCCTTCGAGCTTTAAAGGAGGATCTCACGATAGGGTCGAAAGTCGGAGAGGATGAATAGAGGTAAGCAAACCAGCCCTCTTGGCGCTTCTGCTGGGGTCGTATGCTGAATGTTGGGGAGGAGATGGGGTCCCCGAGCTCGACGGACTACTTGAACTCGGTCGGTACGGTAGGAGAGTGATGACGAAGTGGTGCAGCTAGGTCCAGCAGCTCCGCCAAAGGGCTGGTTTGCTTACCCCAGGACTAAGCCTTGGAGAGAGGACGGACCTGCGCTCTCTCGCAGGTCCGTCCTCTCTTTAAGGCTTAGTCCTGAGGTAAGCATCAAATTGAGGCGGTTTAAGGACCGAGTTGAAGTAGTCCGTCGACCGTCGGGGACCCCAACATTCAGCATACGGCCCCAGCAGAAACGCCAAACGGGCTGGTTTGCTTACTTTGGATTAATATACCTAGTAGGAAAACTGGCGGACTCCCTAAGCGTGAGGACCAACACCCGATTTCCTAAGAGGGATATACTCCCGCTACGGTATCGGCGCGGCACGTCCATCGACTGGCTAACCACTCGCTGCAGGTCTCTAGCCTTTCATCAGAGAGAGAGAGAGAGAGAGCGTTAGCGTTGAAGAGGGCAGCACCGATGAGAGTCGCATCAATGCGGAATCAACGGGCAAGGAAGGGGTCCCATTTCTCGGGTTCTGGGCCGTTTCTCATGTTTTTTTTCGTCCCGCACCACTGACCATCTCTACATTGATTCAAAGGGATGCCTTCCAGTCGTAATCTCCGCTTTTCATGCTACCGAGATTCCTTTCATATCCAAGGAGTATACTTTCTTTGTCGCCGGAAACGAATGACACGTTGACATAAATGATTCATTAATGTCATTTAAAGACGTACTTACAAAGTTATTTATATATGTTAAACCTAAATAGAATGAACAAAATCATAATTTCGATGCAACTTTAATCTTATTCAAAAGCAGATCTAGTATTCGGAAATCTTCGGCGGTGAGATTATGCATACTGATGAGGGAGTCGCTGACCATTGACAAAGCCTGAAATGTAACCATTTACTTTACTCGTAGTGGGAGACAATTACAATTTCTGAAACCCGATCAAATTAATTTTTATTGGTAAGAAGGGGTATTTTCGTTGCAGCATCGCTGCTGAGACGTAATTAATTTGTTGGGGCAGAATCGCTGCTGAAGACGCTGCATGATATTTTTTATTTTTAGAGCGCAGATTTAGAGCTAGCTTTGATCAGCTGTACCAACGCAACGGAATCTTGATAGGGCTAATATCCTTCTGGGTCGCCTCATTGGGTCTTGATAGGGCTAATATCCTTCTGGGTCGCCTCATTGGAACGAGAGAATGAACAGGCGTAACGAGGAAACTCAGCTCCTTCTGGGACTCGTCGCGCTGATATAGCTTCATTTTGAGAGCTCAACACTCATGTCAGTTCATTGCGTGCACGTCCGCGCTTGATGAGCACACGTTTCTATCCCAAAAAAGGAAGCGCAATAGCCAGACATCCTATTATTGATTCGATGATAAGATCAAGGGCATGCTAGGTGATTCCCCGCAAACTGATCGAAATTGACGTCATACAGAGTAGGCATAACCCTTGTCTTGAGCTTTGATCTTGACCGCGCTCCTCCCGTTGATCAAACTGATTAGATTCGCAGTGGGAGGTTTTTCGTCCGATACGGTTCATTCACTCATCCACAAAATCAAGGCTCACGCCTTCAACATGCGCTCTTCCCGGTAATCACGTACGGGGCGGAGACATATAGCAGCCCATCTTCGAAGAGGAGTTGCTCACAGTCTCACAACGAGCCATGGAGGAAGCCATGTGCCGTGTACCGCTCTAGACCGACACCCTATGATGGCATTCCGTCCGCTCTGTACGTATGTTAAGGGCTTGGAAAGCCAGCTCCAATTCTACGCGGTGATTACTGGTCTGGGGTGACTCCGACATGACTCGTTACTGACGTAGCAGCTGCAAAGGGAAAAATTAAGGCTCACACTCGGGCCATCCCCAAGTAATGGCTCCGCGCTCTCGTTAAAGTTGTAAGGGCAACTGTGTCGCAGAAAAGGCCGAAGCAGAGCGGCGTGGTAAATGTGCGACTTGCATTTCTGGCGTGCCCGGGACGGAAAGCGGTCGAGAAGTAGGCGAAGCGAACGAAGTAAACAGTTCATTCTGCTAAGTATTACATCTCAGTGAAGGTTGGAGGTCGGGAATGTCGTGATCGTTGATACGAACGGTGGAGCAGAAGGTATTTATCGGCTACATAGGCTAAGGATGAGCCCCAGGCCTTCGAACGTGTCGGTGCCGCCCCTGCTGTCGCGTCGCCCAATCAGGGTCGCCCTATCGTTGGTTACTTTTCTGAAAAATTTTTACGACCCCCCTCCCCCAAGGTGGATTTGATACGACCCCCTTTTCCACACCTCGACCACCACCTCTCATTCTGATACCACTCCATCAGAACCCCGCCCACTTTTTCCTCCAAAAATGCCGTCGAGCGGGGGGGGGGGTATATGCTACTCTGACTCTGATGACTCTGAAACAATAAAAATTCACCTAAATTCCCTAAATTTCCACCATTTTACTCTTACTTTTACCCGCTTTTTTTACGCACTGAAAACGGCGAATTTTTCTCCCGCGCGCTCCCAACTCCCAACCTATACGACCCCCCTCCTACAAACTCAACCAGGTACGACCCCCGTTGTTACTAGTAACAACATAGGGTTGAACCTGTCTGCTCACATGAGTCAGCTGGGCAGGTTACGCGAGGAGTCCTCCTTGCAAGTACGCCCCCGGCGACGCCTTGTGCGCTGGACTCGCCTGGAAGGATAAATCCGCTTACTTTCACATCGGTTGACCCATGCAAGCAATTGCTTGGTCAAAATTCATTTGGTTAGTGACAGTAGATTGCGTGGTTCTTGACTAAAAGGGATTGGACTCCGTTATTGATTTCAAGCTATCCTTTTTATCTGCAACCCTTCGCATAAGTCGCTTCTTAGTTCCGTTACATTTGATTTCCTCTAAAAGTGCTGAGCTCCATCGTTGTAACCCTCAAGCGTGTAGGAAAGATCTTTCTTTTTGTACTTGGAAAAATGCCTTTGCATGACATGATACCTGCAATAAATAAATTTTACAATAATACTGCTACTGAGCATTTGGAAATTACCTGGAACGCTCATGAGCGTCTTCTCGAAGGTTGAGATGCACGATATCAGTCAAACAAGAACTCGGTCCACTGCTCAGAGTGCATCCATCCTGACCATTATGGATTTTATCCCAGAGGGAATTCATAGCTCCTCTGGAGGCTACCACTACGGAATGAATCTCTCGTGAGCTCTGCTGAAAACGTCACAAAGTCATGGAGATATCGCTTCACAAAAAGCTCGGAGACCATCGAAAGTGCAATAATTTTACTTAGACGTAATGATCTCAGCCTATGCACCACGAAGTGGCACGGATTGAAAGCACAAGCCAGGACGGATCTATGTGAATAAACCTTTTGGTCGATAGAATAGAGCTATACACCAAGGTCGCAGTTACGGTTTCCCGGCTCTAAAGTCCGCAACTAGCACTCTAGATGCGGAGACCGCTTCAACTGCTTCCATTTTCTCGTTCGCAACGTGCAGGTGTCCTGGCTCTTGCTTTTCCTCTCCTGTCTGTGATCAATCTCTCACATCCTCAGCACAAAAGTGAGCAAGCCCTAACTACTACGTTCTTGACGGATTCTTTTTTCTTTACTGTTGACCCTCTTCTCACAAATGCTTTCAATATCGCCTGCAACGCTTCTTCACCACTGCGAGGCCATGTTCGGCCACCTAATCTGCAGAAATCAGCAAGGGATCCGTTTCGCGGGATCTGGACAGTTTCTCGTGGTTTTTTCTTGGTCCCGGCGCCACAGACCACCTTGATTCTAATGGGCTCCCTTCTAATCGTGAACTCTGACTTTGAGTAATAATCTAGAAAACAACCTGCTCCATGCTTGTCGGCCCTATGACAGACATGTAGGGCTCGTCGGAATCAAATGCGGCGAGGTCCTGAAATGCAGATTATGATGGTGTCTGGGGATCGCAGATGGGAACGTACCTGCATCAAGTCGTCAACGAGCACGTATGTATCATCTGAGGTCATTATGTACCAGGAAAAATAGTGTGGCAAGTAACGTTCAGCGAACAATGCTTTTGAACTGAAATAAGAATAAAAAAACCATGAAACGAACATTCATACTCACAGCCTCACACAAACCTGAAATAGGACCAAAGCGACCCAGAACTGTATGGAAGAAAAATCTGCCTAGCGTCGCTGTTTCTTCGAGAGGTAAAAAGGATATGGCTCTGCACACGCTTCAACCAAGTCTCTTCGCAAAGGGCAGTCTGCAAATGAGTCAAAGTCAAACAAAACAAGCTAACTTAGGGCACATTCAGCGGCTGAATAGGTTCAGGTATTGCGCTGGAAAATGAAAGTAGTTGGTTCCTCAAGACGAAAGCATGGGGAAAAGGAACTCCTGAGAACCTCGAAGAATCACATTCCGCGCCAATCGCAGGGGCGGAGTTTGTGCTCGATCTCATGGCACTCTCATTGGTCGGCCTCAATTCCTCAGCGCATTTTACCGTACTTCACTACACCACACGAACGGCTGTGCGATTAAAGGCCCGCAGGAACACATTGTGTGGCTCTTGCACACGAATGTGAATGTATTTGGTGCGAAATGGGCCGGCAGTAAAGAAAAAAGGAAAAGAATCCGTCGAAAACGCTTAGGTTAAGGGCTCACTCACCTTCCTAATCGGCTGTGCTAAGGGAATGAGAGACTAAGCGCGGAGAGGAGAGTATGAGGCGAGAGAGCGCTACAGATGAGAGAGCGCCAGACAACAGCCTGATAAGAGCAGCTTACTTTGCAAGGCCCAAGCGCTCTTGTCGGTTGGTTTCCGTGCACGGAACGCCACATTTGTGATTGTCCTCTAGGGTCTATACTACAGACCGAAGGAAGCGTTCACACGACCTCTGCCTGGGTTGTGCCTTTAACACTTTGGAGACCGCGTGTGTTACGTTCTGCGGGCCGCGGACTTCGTGAGAATTTTTAGGATTCAGCTAGCTTCAAAAAAGACCCACTTCTTAAGTAGAAATATCGGATAAGTATGTAATAAAAAAGGAAATGAAGAAAAAACCTAATAATTGTTTCCGAAATGCGAGCTGAAAGGTGCTATGCAGTCGGAGGGCTGCGGCCCACATAAGGGCTGCGTGGGCTCCAAGGTGTTAAGCTCTCGAGAGGGCATCGCCCATATTTACACGCGCAAATATTTTTTCAGATACCCCCAGGGACCCGTCGCTCGGACAAGAAGGCAGAGTCTCGATCGATCAGCGCGTTTGACGCCAGACGTGCATGGACAAGCTACTATTTAACCGACAGAAATCCCATGAGCGCGCCGCGACTAGTCGCATGTATTTACTTTCGCCGACGGCCTCCTGGGTACCCCTTTTCAGGGTTCTGAGCAAAAAGCTGAGGCTTCTTCCCTTCATTCTGAACAAAATCCAAGACTCATATTAGACGTTCGAGTTTCAAGCGCAATAATTACATTCTTTTCAGCTACTGGATATTTGCGATTGGGATTTGGTCACCTAAGGGATCACTTAAAGAGACAACTCATCACCGTAGGGGACAAGGGATGTAAGGAAGAGATCCTGAAAAAAGCAGAAATTTTCGTTGTCAGTGAGGTCAAAGGTTTTCATCAGTAAATTTTACCGTGGAATGAGTGCTGGAGCGAGAAGAATCGACCGAAGAGTGTGGATGAGAACGAGGCCAAGAACAGCGCCAGATAACGGGCTAGGTTTCTGGCTACGCCACCTGCGCATCCAATGCGCATAAGGCTGGAACCTCGAAAAATTCTGTAACAGTTGCGATCTTGTGAAGCGATGGAGACCGAGTCCTCGAGGAAAGAAGGCAATTATAGCGTGTTGATGAGTCAGCGAATAATCAGAACTGCTGCGAATGGTTCGCTTTCCACGGGTGTTCGCTGATCCACTGAGAAGTACAAATTGAGGGGTATATGAAGGACAACTTTCGAAGAATTAATCACTGTTCTAAGTCTCCTCATTTTCTCATGCTTGAAACTTGTACTTCCCTTTTAAGTGAAAAAGCTCGGACAGGACCAGTACACCACAAGTGACGACGGCCTCCAAGTACTAAATCTGGTTAGCATGGTTTATAGTCTGTAGCTGATTTTTGTAAATGATAGTTGTAATTAGTGACAACTGATAGAATACAACTGCAACAGGCTAATCATTTCATTGGCAAAAACATTTACATTTTGTGGAGGCCGTCGTCACTTGTGGTGTATGGTCTGCACCCACGCTCTTCTGGCGATTTGAAAGGTTGGGTAAAAGAAAAACAAAAATGCCAGTCAAATAAAAGTTTTACCCTAGCAATGGCTAGCTGCCATGTTTTTTGATTGACCGTCAGAGTTTTGTAAAAATAGCCCCAGGAAGCCTCAAGAGTATTCGGTACGAAGTGAAGCTAATAAAAACATAAAAAAGATGAAACATTCATCTACAACAAATCTGTTATTAGAGCACCACCTCTTCATTTCAATGATGGCTATAATGGAATTTTTCAGACGAGAATGATACCGCTTAACAAATGCGGAGCAATATAAGGTTTGATTGGCCTGGGCAAGGCCTAGGCCGAGATTTGACCTGAGCACCGCGTTCGTAGGTAGAGGTGCTGCTCGCTTGTACTTGTTCCTCTCGGATAAAAGCGAAGAAGTTAACTGAACGACCTCTTTGTTTCATATGGCTGTAAAGGTCAGAAGAACAAGTGGATAATGTATGAACCTCCTATATACTTTAGTAAAGACGCTATGCTTCTAACCCATCTTCGAATTCTACTGGCAGTTGATTATGATTTGAATAAGCGCTGGATCTGTACAAGTGAGTGGGAAGCTATAGAAGCAAGCACAGCTTGAAGGCAGCGATTACGGAAAATTCGAGAAGGGCTTATTGTGACGTGGTGGTGCTCAATGGTACGCCAGTGGCGAAAAAAGCAGAAAAATCCGTCAAGAAAACGCAAAACCCCTTTTTTGGCCGTTGGTTTTCACTCATGAACAGGTAACAGCTCAGAAAGTGGAGTATGAACGAGTTCACCGCAACGCGTTTGATGGCACCATGCCAAATCACGCTTTAATCGAGATGCTCCATTTGCGCCGCTGCTGGCCACGCAGCTCGTCCAAATCAACAAGTAAACTAGTGGGCGGATCGCTTTTGGGGCGGAGCGCTTTCGAAGTCCTGCTCAGCAACCAGCGCACCTTTCGTCGTGAAAGCGCCACACTCGCTTCCTTGGCAGCCAAGTAACTGCTTCGTGTGGTGCATATGCTTCCCCGATGCGCTCCCTCTTTATCGTAATCGCTTCCTTTAAGTCAGTGTTTGTATGCGTTCAACCTCCATAAGGATTCCACACCAATCAACCAATCCCCTTATGAGTGGAAATTTCGCTTCGTTTGCAGGGATCCATACACCAGTTTGAACCCTCAGAGCA
>MU873038.1:4762-16252 GCA_036418205.1 Ostertagia ostertagi | reverse complement strand
CGCATATCGGTGTTTTTATATCTCCAGACAACATGCTATCAAGAAGCTACCCCGACAGGAAAAGGTGAAAAACTCAAGCGGTATTAGATCGTGGCAGACGAACCTCAGCTTTGTGAAGTGTCAACTACTGTTTTGTTAACGTTCTTCAACCTTATCTGGATATTCAGATGTGTCCTTCTCAACACCGAAGAAACGAAATGGCCGAAATGATGACGATGTGTTCAGATTCACCGAACAACATCAACTGTCTAGAGCGCTTTATCGATTTTCTTTCATTGTACCTATTCAAATTTTTTAGTATACTGTTAGAGTGGTTACGTAGGTGTATGTGTAGACGATAATTGCCAGTGATTTACTACGGGTGAACGCATTTATCTCTATGGACGTCTAACGCCTATTACTTCAAATTGTTATTAACTGCATTTAATTTGGTAACTGCAAATGTCTTTATGAAAGAGCACCCTTATTATAAGTGATATTATTACTGTACAAATGTCAGTGTGACGAGACCAGCGGTTACGCTGATGTTCGTTTTTGTTTTACTGCTGCTACTGCTGCTATTACATTTCACGGAACACTCAAATACTCCTTTTCATGTGCGGCCGGGTTACATAGCTAATACATTTAAATTATTCACATATGTATGACACACAGGTGTTTGTCTCAACTTTTGAGAACAGAATACAATAAATTTCTATTGACTTACACGTGTTGTATGTCTCCTCAGAACATCCTGTAGAGACGTTGTACTCAAGTACTGAAAGAAAATGCAAGGTTGATGATCCAACAGATGAAAAGATAGATCTGTGCACAATGACACTTCAAAAAAAATTGGGTAAAAAGCTTTATATGTAAAAGGGCTAGGCTAAAATTATGGGAACGAAAACATTATAAAACTCGAAAACACATTGTAAAATCTTCTAATGAAGCTCTGACGTACGGCTTTTGGATAGAACCTCCGGCATATTGCAGCTTGTTGATATTCTTTCTTTGGTCCACAGGGTTCAAATGCACAACGGGGACGACTTCGAGGTCAAGGTCGAGGTCATGGCGCAGGAATCGCAGACCGCCGCAAGGAAAACACTCGAGGCATTCTGGATTCAGGCCACTAGTCCACAAATGAACCGGAGGGAAGAATGCCTAACAATAACGCGGGAATTGAGGCCCTATATAAGGTTGGCCTTCCACCTGTGACTTTGAATCACAAACAGTCCGATCGCCTCACTGCTGTTCTGGTGGTCTCGACAACTGGACTGTATTACGGTAGGTGGCCCTCCTTTGGATTGCGTGATGAGTTGTTTTGGTCTCGAACTTCAGTAGGGTTGCTGAGACATTTGATCGGGTAGTCATAAATTGTTTCGACCCTTTCAGGCTCTGAAGAAGGCGATCCTCGCCGAAACGTAAGCCAATAAAAGTTGTTTGCCAACCTCGTGAGGAGCTTCAAAGAAGATATCAACAAACTAATAATGAATATTAGCCTAACGAAACAATAAACTTCAATAAAGTGTTAGACATTCCTATTTGAAAACAAAACTAGCGTCGCCTTTAATTCTGCCACATACTGTGCACATACAGGCATTCAGATGGAAAGGTGCTCACCTTATTGTGTGCACTGTGGGACGCAGATGAGACGATTCTAATGATTACAAGTTTTTTGTTGTGCTGTCCTCGAAGAGTCAGGTTTTTTGGATTCTATAGTCTACTCTTGTTCTTTCGTCTACCATACGGAAAGTTCAGCCAAATTCGAGGGGATTCCTAGGTAATAGAAGTTGGAAACCTATGAACCCGGAGTATCCCTTTTTAGAGGATTTTCGCTTTAGGACTAGGTGACTAGAGTGTGTTTTGTATCCACTTTCATGACAGAAGTAGGACAATACATTGTTTGTCAGTTTAGCAACGAGTGACACTGTCATACCTTCCTCATGCAGAAGCGGTTTCGATGCATGGGGTGCCTTCGATGTATTCGTATGCAATTTCGAGAGTGCTACCTTCCCCTATGAGACGCCATTTCAGTTATTTGTCTAAAATGTTGAACTCTGGAGACGATGAATTGAGGGAAAGCCGTTCCGTCATCATGTTGGGTTTTGAAGCATTTCTTTTGAAGGGAGCTATCAAGGACCTCGGAAAAGTGGCATTTGATAGAAAAGGTTCTGTTGAGTAAGATGTACGGGGGGGCGCCACCATCACTCCGTAGTCCAGCCGGTCCCATTTGTTCAGGATTGGTTATGCGATGTTGATCCGAGCCACCCGTTAGAAATGAGCTTGTCGTGACTGCCGCACACGACCTTGAGCAAAGATGCTCCAAAGGCCATGCGCGGGAGGATGCCGCAACGCAGCGTAATGCGCGCAGTCAGACTGAGCGTCGACTGTGATAGGCACAGACCCCTGGCTGTCTGCTGCCATTCAAATCGCCCGCGCAACTGCCACGTCAGTCGGCATGATGCAATCGCCTTGAGCGGTTGCTCCGTCTCGTCTCGCTTCGCCTTCGCATTCGCTTCGGCCCTCAGAAGGTCGGTTCGTCTTTGCTTTATATACATCTTAAGCTTAAGGCGGACCTCGCATTGGCCCAAATATCCTTCTTTCGCTTTAGTGTAAAATAATAGTGTTTATTTAACTTTATAGTATTGCATAATAAGCCAGGGTTCCCCCATCTTACAATCTCATCGTAGTTACCTCTTCATCGTAGTTTAGATATACTCGGGAGTTCACTCTATATATGTAGTTCACTTTAAACTTGTAGATCTCTTAGTCCACCGTAGCTTTTAGTTAATCGTAGTTCATGTTAACAGTTTTATCTTAATGATTCTTTACAGGTTTTCTATTGTAATTCTGTCTTATTCTATGTTGTGTTACATGAAGTTCAGTAAGTACTCTTTAGCTTTACACTTAAATCACGCTTACGTTCGCATCTCGCATACACGCATAGCGCCTAGTCGGTCAACGGTCAATTACATCTACACGGCATGCAACGTTTCGCATTTCTCGCCCAGTTACATCAGGGTCCAACGCACGCGTCAAGTACACGACGTACTTGTTGGGGTCAGGGAATAAGGCCCTGTGATTGAGCCCGCAGCAGGCACGGAATGGAGAGCATTCTCGCGCACGCATTCCCTTCGAGGTGATGTGGGCACCCACTGGAATCCCACGTTTTGCCGGGTCCGGTGGACAGATCACCGATGCACGCGCTTGCACGCGCTCGACCCCGTCCACCGGGCACGACAGGGCCGTTTCTTTATAATGAGAGATGCTGGGCTCATTTCTTGGAGTTTCGGGTGAGTTTTGACTTAAAGGAATCCTTTACGGAAAATCATGACTCTACAGGGTGTCCCAAAATTATGGGCGCCTACACACAGCAATATATTTCAAGCTTCTAAACGGACGATGCTGACTGAATTTACACATAAGGTAAATTGCATCATCCCCAACAATGTGGAACAACTAGATATCGAAATACTCTCCAACGCGACTAATGCAAGCTCGAAGTCGCTTCTTGGGCTTCGCGCACGTTGCACGCAGGAATTCCTCGTCTATTTCTTCTCAGGCTTCCTTCAATGTTCCTTCCAGTGACTCGAACTGTGACGAAGAACTTGACACACCTCCACACTAAGAGGTGAGGTGGGCGCGAACCTGGTGAAAATGACGGCCGTTCCTCGGTGCCAGCAAAGTCGGGCAACTGAACTCGGCACCACACTTGGAGGAACTTGGCCATGTAGGCCTGAGCACTTTTCTGCTGGAAACACCTCGGGTTATTTCCAAGGTAGGACTCGTGCCGAGCCTTCATTACGTTCACCTCAAGTGTCCGGATTTGCTGATGAACTTACCGAAATCAAAGGAAAACTAACGGCCCCTTACCACTGGACGTGGTGTTCCTTTAAACCGAAATTGAGACCGAGTTCGGTGATTTGCAAACAATCTTTTAGCGTGGAGTAGCACTCCTGATTTCTGCCCGGAATGCAATCTTTCTGGCTATTGCCAATCCGCTCTGCTATGGAAATTTTTTCCTCATAAGAAAGGGTGGTAGGGTGCGTGTCCTCACTGAGGCGGGTGAGCAACCTTCTGCAATCTTTGACCCTCTGTTGCTTGTTGATATCGAAAATGAGCTGGCACTCCTGCGTATGGTAGGAACGGCTATGTAGTTCTTCATTGACTACCTTTTCCCATCGATGACTTCGATTCCTCCAAGCTCCTCCGCCATTCTTCTGAAGGAGCGTCGTGGGTCGCGGTCAATTTGAGAATGGAACCTTTCAGACACCCTTCCGGCAGAACGGCCAGCCTTTCTACCTCTCTTAGGCCTATGCATAATGGACGCTGTTTCCTAGTATCGTAGGATAACCTTCCGTATAACCCTTGTGGAAACTACAAAATATTTGACATTGTCCTTCATTGGGGTATCCACCTCGTGCATGCGAATGATCGCAGGTCGCAGTGAAAGACCTCCCGCCCTCCTGAAGATAGTAGGGATTTCACACCTACAATCAAACAGGTTACAAGAGGACCTTCGTGCGTAACTAATCATTAGCAAATGAAGGGAGAATAATCGAATAATATTATAAAAAATAATATAATAATAATGTGAATACTTTTGCCAAACAAATTTTTGAATTTTCGGCGCCCATAATTTTGGGACACCCTGTATTGTCAGCATGAATCGTCTACTTGGAAGCAGGGTGAAAATCGTGTCGAGGAAATAACCGCCTCTTACGACCCCCCTCCAAAACATGAACTCTGATACGACCCCTTTTTGTCCTCTGCACATCCGGTTTCATATCAAAAAATGCTAGTTTCAGATGTGCGAGAGGGACGCAGCGCCGCTGCCACGCAAATGCGGCTTGATCCAAATGCTAGATTCAATTCTGCTCAGATTAGGTTCTCCTTCTTTCCTTTAAAGACATTTAACCTTTGCCACATTGGCCGGAAAGTAGAACATTGAAGGAGGTACTGCCCCTACACAGTTGAACAGTCTCGCGCTCCAGTATAGCGGCGCTAACTACCCGCGATCGCGTCGCGCGCTGTGCCTAGAGCGCGCTAGTTGGAAAAATCGTCAAATGTACCCCCTATTTAAAGGACTATAACTTTCTTCATTGATAACCATTTCAAAAAGTGAAGGCAGCTTTTGAATGCACAAGACTTCTAGTTTCTAAATTGTGCTGAGCGTTTTTCTAAGCACGCCTATTCTCGAGAGTGGGAGACGTCGAGAAATTGTCGAGGAAATTGAAATTTACATGCGAGTTCCCACTCTTTGAAGGCAGTAGCTGTCTTCATTGGCAATGCTTTGAAAATCGGAGGAAAGCGTTGTAAAGTAGAAGATTTACGCTTTCTGATAGGTGCTCCAGTTGTTTCGAGCGCTTTCTAGTTCGCGAGAAATCTGCGTCGAGGAAATGTCAAGGAAATTTTCGAAGCCACTTGAAAACTCTATTACTCCCTCGCCGTAGTAGGGAACTTCTTTGAACGCCCTTCGAAATGCGATGGAGTAAATTGTGTCGTGTCCCCGCTATCGAGCCGGAGGCCTCGTCATCGTGCTGGATGGTGCCGGAGGCCATCAATCAGCTAAGAGTCGTCACCGTTGATTTCGCAACCTTAGCTGGAGGTATTTAAGCTGCCCCCAGCTTCCAGCGGCAGTTAGGCCGTCGGCGTGAGGCCGACTCACCTCACCTCTACATCTTATCTCCTCACCTATGCCTTGTCCCTTGTTATGTTCTTATAGCCATGTAAATAAAGTGTATATAGGCAAAGTCTCCTGTGATACACCGTAACACCGCTACACCTTCAGGTAAAGGCCCGTACAACCTTTTATCTGATATGGAGGTCCCAGTGAGATTTTTTTTTAAATTTCCCCCTTAATGGTACCAAATCCTAAAGTTTTGTAAATTTACCTTCTTTCGCACGTAAATTTACCTCATTTCGCCCAACTATCACCTCCTTATACACCAATATCCTTTGTCACCCGGATAAGCAGTCGACAGCTTCATCTTCTTGACAATCATGGAAATCATCAACATCGGACAAAGAACGTACAGGTGAGTCAATTTTTAAGGGAAAGGAGAAGGTAGACTAATCAATTTCAGACAAACCCTAAGTTTCGGCCTATCTCCAGGCGCCCAACTGATTTAACCTTCCCCACCCCCCACAAGCACTATAGTGTCAAATAATGCATTTTAACTGCCACTGGCAAGGCATTATTTGCTTAGATTACAACGGTCCTGGCGACGAGTTCCTCCCTTTCACGGCATACCCATTTAAAAGTCAAAATTCATAGTATTATCATAAAAACACCAGCGTTTTTCTTGATACTACGCGCCAGTCTTACATGTAATAAATAAGTGAACATAAAACACTTCTATCGCTTGACAACCCCAATCCTAGATGTAACCAAAAGCAGACTACCAATGGGTAAATTCTGTGTTTCATTCTAGGAGGGAATGAAACCTAAGCAGACCGCACCGGGCATAGTGACCTGCTGCCAGTATGCTGCGTTCACGGGTATTAACGCGATAATTACCGTGTGACCTGACGTCAATTAAAAGGTCAACCCCACCTCATTAAGCTAACTAACCTGATTAAAATTCAATATAACAATTCAGAAACCAAATTGATAGTATTGACAAGTTCGAGCACTACTCAGTATTAAATACTAAGAAATAGGGGCTATATAAATGTATTATGATCATGAAATGTTTAGCTAAACTAAAAACACACATGCAATAGGGAACATCAGCAATATAAGTAAAAAACGCTTTAAAGCAAAAGATATTGAATATCAAAAAGTATTCATTCTATTCGTAATAACTTAAAACTTAAGACAACATAATTTTATAAAGTAAATTTATAATTAATTTTAATATTATAAAGTTGCGCTACAGACATGAATAGGACCGGGCCGCGACGCCAACTGGGTCGACCCTAAAGTTATTACGCTAGCACCTCTGTCAATAATGATCATGAAAAAAAAGAATTCTACATATGAGATTTAGCTAATCTCATACATCGCTGTTTCGACCGCTAGCTACGGTATCCCGAAATGAGCGACCAACAATCACGATATCTTCTTCGAGCGATATCACTACCAAAAAAATATCTCTCGAAGCTATTTATCTCGAAGACGCACTTTTCGAGATTTCATCACCCTCCGTAGACATAATAAATCTCGCGATGCGCTAATCCGCTACAGTAGGATGTCGCATCCGCGAAAGAACAAGCAATTAATTTGCACCTAGCTGTCAGGAACTAATCCGGTCAGCGAAAATCGCCGATTTTTTTTTGAATCGCGACTATATACATTACTTAGGATTACGGTAACCCACACTTTCTAGCTTACACTATATGCGTTGTCCAAGAGACCCACTCTAATCGGATCATATGTGCATAGCATAGCACAATAGAATGGGCCAACCAGATATCGATCTAATGTAAACATCGGCTGAACCGAAGAGTTTCATCTTTATTTGACAGCTAATCAAAAAAAGGCACACTAAGGACAATAACGGAACGCGATCAATCGGATTCCAAAGAAGGTTCCCATGGAGTAGGAGGCCGCACTGGCTGCCACCTTTCTCCTTCGCTGTCCGCGTCTCCTGCCTCGGAAGCAGGATGGCTGACGCCTTCAAAGGTTCTCCAATCCTCTTCAAAAACCCTGCGCAGTTTCCACTGTTCCAGCAGCTCTTCGCCGCTTATGTTCGCTGCGTCGCCACGACAATATTTCGAGTTTATAGGCATTCCCTCCTCGAAATAGTCTACACAATGCTCCATATCCTTATCAGCAACTCGATTCGACTAAAAACAAAATGATTAAAACAAAGCTCCATCAAAAAAAGTATCCTTACCTGGTCAAAGAACTCTATGCGCCGTTTTAGCACCTCTATGTCTTCGCGAAAATCCTCCACAATTAACTCATGCGTGACTAGGCGCCCTGCAATTCTCCTCTTCAAGGACTCTCTCCAATATTCAACAGATTGGACGTCCTGTAAGCCAGCCTGCGTATTGAACGCAGACTCATCGCAATGATCACACATGGCAGGCTAAAATTCTTGTTATGAGTACCACAGTAAAGCTCTCTTTTCTTCCCACTTACCGCCAACACGCTCATCATCTCCTTTTGGAATTGCATACTCACCAATCGGTTCATTTTTTTCTTTCTAAAAAAATTTGAAAAACAACCAACCATACCTTCGGCAAACTTTACAACTCGATAGACATCAAAAATATTAAGGGTTTCCAAGGCACCCTTTTGCGACCACAACATTGGCATTAACAACGCTTTATCTAGTGTCTGGCTCAATTAAGCATCGGCAGCCGGGTGCACGGGCCGCTGTCCACGGCACAGGCCCATACCAAAGCGAGAAGTTTCTTCAGTAACTCGCAAATGCTTCTGAAGAACACCCACTTTGGAAAGAGAATGGATGCACATGCCCAAGAGACCAATAACTATCGAAACGCACCTCAACTCTTCTCTCCAGTCGACGCTGGAGATGCCTCCGTTCCGCGGTCAATTCCCTTATTTCCTTCTTCTGTGAGATTATCAGCTCACGGTCCTTCTTCGCTAGTTCTAGGCACTCCGCGTGCATTGCTGTCGCACGCCGGTGGACGTTATACGTCCAAATCCGCTGATTGTAGCAATAAAAACAATTCTTCTGTAAAAGTCCAACCACAAACCGCTTAATTTTTCTTCCCCACTTTCCTCGTAGCTTGTAAACACTCACCGCATTGTTTACCCCAGATTTAGAAGAATACTCTCTCCAATCCACGAGTTGTGTAAACTCATCACTGCTCGACATCGTATCACAATTGTTTTTTTAGGTCTGACATCAGAGAGAATATTACCGCTCCAAAAGAAATTAAAGAAAGAACAAGGCAAGAGTAACAAATGAACCAACCTCCTTATAGCCGCAAGAGCAGTACGATTGAAGTTGAAAAGAGGACACCTCCATACACTTCGCCACGCCTCATTAATAACGCCGGGAAGCTTAATCCGACAATAGCTGCGATTTCGGCGAGATTACATTCCATCGCCAAGGTATAGCTACGTAGCTGCTCAACCCATCACAAAAAAAACGATGTTCAAGCAAGACTTTAGTTCAGAGAAATAAAACCAACACAAAACAAAATTAAAACCGGCCCCTAGATAAAGGGATTGGGGCTGGTCGCTAAGGTCCATATATGAGTCGGGCGCAGTAGAGGCCCTCATCAGGAGGCACGACACCGGTCCTGCGGTCAGGACCACGCCCGGGGCGAGCCCGTAGCGATAGCGCGAGAGCCTCTCCCAAGCGCTATAACGCAGCTGAAACAGGAACTTTCGATGAAAATATTTAAAAAAACAAAAGACTATTTAATTACTTACCGCCACTGCCTCTCCGCAGCGGCGAGACGCCAAGTCAATGCGCTGGAGGGCTATCGCAGCGTCCCGGGGACCTCGCTCCCGGAGCTCCTTTAGCCTGGTGGCAGCGGCAACGCACTGGGCCTGGCGCACTTCCAGCCTCGTGGTGGTCATGGAGTGGATCCAGGACTGCCCCTGCTCACAATTGGGGCAAACCCTATAGACATCGCTCCGACCCTGAAAAAAATTAATATAATGTAGAAAAAACAGAAGAAGATTAATTTAATTTTTAAATACAAACCGAAAATCCTCAAACCTCGGCCTCCAAGGAAGCAGACAGTTCTCGCTCTTCCTCAGCCGAAAGAGTAGGATAGATCATTTTTTTTCTCTCTGAAATAATAATACTTTGAAAAGGATATATAATTATGAAACTTTCAGCTCAAAAAGCATGGTTGCCAAGAATTGAAATATGAAATAGGAATTAGAAGGACCGGAATATGGAACAGAGCGCCTCATAGGGCCGACGAAAGGAACTACTCTCTTCCTGCTCGAAGGCAATTCTTGTACACTCACCCGCCCCTTGACCAGATGCTTTAATCCTTTATTGTATCAATCGAGCATAGGCATCCCCGCGGACAAAGATCTTGTCACTTCTCCCCACAATGACCAGCGTAATGCACTCGCCGGACATAGATGCAAAATTAAACAAGCGACAGCACTCCCAGACTTGAGGGAGCAATATAGAAACAACGGCGAACCTAACAATCATGTCCAAGATAGGACCAAGATTTAGGTACATGGCGCAACCTGACAGGTAAGATTTTATCACAAATCCAATATTTCCAAACCAAATACTGTTCAATATGCTCTCTGGATCGACGCAAAGCCAAGCATATGGACCTGCACCCCTTCCCATTGGAAGTCCAACTTTGTTCGAAGGCCACAACACGGCGCAACCTGGAATTACAGTTTGAAATTTTTTAATAGGACTCCCACGATATCCCATCCCACCACATTCTTGCAAGCCATAATGAAAAAACGGACCTTTCAGATTCTTCCAATAAATCCCTCTTCTTACTCTCCTTCGCCCATACAAAGGTAGTCCAGTAATTTCGTTGTCAAAGTTTAAAAAAAGAGGCCGCTGTTCTCTGAGAAGTCCTAAAAACAACATAAATTCGTCGTTAAAAGCTATTGCTACAAAATATTCGGTTCCCTCCATTTTTTTTACTGTTTTTTTTTGCCAAGTATGAGATCAGTCATAAAAGTAGGACCAAAAACGGACAGAAACACGTGCGTTCAATGCAACTACATTTTTCTGGGTAACATCTCTACGTTTTTAAGCTTTGGTCCTTCCTCCTTTATCAGCCCCCGTCCAAACCACAATAACCCATCCAATTCACTGATGAGGGCGTTGCTGGAAAGGCGTACCCTGAGGGTCATTACACTGCAACGAGCAGGTACTCAAGAGCCCGCCGGGTTTCAGCAACCACTCGCAGCTACCAGCTCACCTCGTGAGCGCTCTTCCCTGCAAGGCCTCTTCAAGTCAATCATCGATCAACTCTTCAAGGCGACGCCTCCACCCAACGACGCCACAATCCCAGCCTCTACCAAAGCGATAGCAACTAGGAACTGGGAGGAATATCAGGTACAAATTTCCTTTTGATAAAAACTTATATAATCTAGTTCTGCAACGAAAAAAATATATTCACCTCCCCTATCACTAAAATCCTACGAAGTACCCAATAACAATTCTATGAGCAACATCTACTCCGATTCACTAACAGTTCGGACGGACGACCTTATAGAGTCACTGCACCATGTATACAAACTGTAAAACGGGGAACCAGAGTTCATCTCCCCAACTCTCCCAGCAAGAAAAGGTAAGAGTTACCCGATTCAGATTTTCTTCTCTACCACCCCTATTTCATAACTACCCAGAACCCATACCAAGGCACAACAGATCAAAGTCCGTACCCCCAAAAATTTAGCTCAACCCTCTTTCAGGAAATTACAGTTCTTCCTCTTCAATCCCTCATTAGAAGACAGCGATCCACATCCCTGCGATACCGCGCCCACTACTGACATACTACCCCCAAGCACCAATGGCGGCACACCAGCCGGATATCGACATGCATCAGGACGACATTACTGACCGTTTAGATACGGCCTTCGACAAACTT